>BBSZ01001703.1:0-20806 GCA_000981365.1 Subanguina moxae | reverse complement strand
CCACGGACAAAATAACGCCGCGCCGAAACATCGCCGCGGACAAAACACCGCCGGCCATAACATCGCCGGGACAAAACATCGCCAAATGTCTTTAAAGTATTGTGTGTTGGGGAATCAATAAAAAGGTTTTTTGAGTCCTCTTTTTTTATTTTACAGACAATAACTTGCAAAAAGACTACTGGGCTGGAGTTTTGGGTAGGGCTGGGGTTTCGAGTAGGGGTCAAGGGTCGCGTCTACCCAGAAGCCCAATCTTATCCAGAAGCCCAATCCTACCCTGGATCCTGATCCTGGGTTCCAACCCTACCAAGACACCAACCTGAACCTGGCCAACCCTGGTGCCACGCGTCGTGTTGAACTTCGGTGAATTTTCATTTTCGTCGCTAGCCCTGTTTTGTTTTAGCCCTGGACTTGTGGGCCCTGAAGTCCGGATGGGGTTGGGATTCTTGGTAGGATTAGGATTCTGGGTTGGATTGGGTTTCTGGTTAGGGTTGGGGTTTCTGGCTAGGGTTGGGGTTTCTGGCTAGGGTTGGGGTTTCTGGCTAATGGATCCAACCCTAGCCAGAAACCCCAGCCCTACCCAAAACTCCAGCCCAGTAGTCTTTTTGCAGGTTATTGTCTGTAAAATAAAAAAAGAGGATTCAAAAAACCTTTTTGTTGATTCCCCAATACACAATACTTTAAAGACATTTGGCGATGTTTTGTCCCGGCGATGTTATGTCCGGCGATGTTATGGCCGGCGTTGTTTTGTCCGCGGCGATGTTTTGGCGCGGCGATGTTTTGGCCGCGGCGATGTTTCGGCGCGGCGTTATTTTGTCACGTACCGGTTTTAGCAACCCTAGTTAATTTACAGATTATCTGCTGTAAAAAACGATGGATAAAATCTTTGCATTGCAAGGAAGGAAGGAAGAAATACAATGGAAGGTCGTGAAAGAGATTGCCAAAGCCAAAGGTAATTAAATTAACTGTTTCTGTGATTTGCTCTGATCTCACAAGGGAAGCATTTGAGCTGTAGACGCGTGCTCAGAGAATATTTTTCTGCCATCATGTGGAGAGTGATCGACTTCTTAATAAACTAGTGTCCGCTCGGGTCCATATAATCAATTACACTTATTCTGTGACTATAGTTGGCAAAAATACTTAGGCTGAGGCTCCCAAAAATAAATACCCGAATTTTGCTAGAAAACCAGGAAAGCTTTTCTCTCAACCTCCCATCCCCTTCGCCCGCATGGTGAGTTTTTTTTTGCTAACTTTAGCCGCTGAATTAGCGGCCTAATTGATTATTTGGGTCCGAGCGGTCACTAGTTGGTGTAAGGAGCTGAGCACGCTCTACAAGATGGCAAAAAAAATTCTCTTAGTACGAGTCTGTAGCTAAAGTGGTTCCCTTGTCAACTTTTTCTAGAATATGGCAAGAAAGTGGACAATATAAGGAAGAAGTTAAAGGATGTTAAGCAGAAGAACACCAGCTTGCTCAATTTTGCCAATCAGTCCTTTCAGTTAGCTCAGCTTCTACAATTCAAACTATCGACGTGAGTTGCCTATTCTCTTTCTTAATCATATGACCTTTTAATTGGCAGGCTCGAAAATGTGCTTCAAGAAAAGGATGAATTTGTCTCTGTTATCAATTCACTGTGCCACGTAATTAATAAATAATTTTATTTATCATTTTTCGCATCTTCTTTTAGCAAGAGAGTGCTCCCAGAAATGACTTGAACAAGTTAGAAATTATGGTGGGGAGCTTTGAGCAACAATGTAGTTCGGCTCCTTGGCTGGCGCAGAAAAATCAGGTTTGTTTGTGAGGTTTTGTTAAAAATGATAAATTTTACGTTTAAGTATCTCATCGAGCTAGAAGGAGTGTGCAATCAGCTTGGCGTTCTTAATAGGGACATAAAGGTCATGGAAAACAGGATCACTGAAAGAAAGAAAATAGGTTGGTATTTCTCATCAAATAGTCTGTTATTTCGTTGAGGACTTTAGTGGAATCACATCGTCAAATGCCTTTTCATAACTTCTGCATTCATCTCGCAAATTACAACAGGAGCATGAAAGGAATTAGGAAGTTACTGGCGAAAGAGTTGAAGCTAAAGAGTGAGGTAGTTTAAGAACTTTTACTTCAAATTTGTTTAAGTTAGAGACTAATCGGGTCAATATTTAGTACAAAGAGAAGTTGTATAGACGCAATTCGTCAGATGCTGAGTACATTGATATTTCTATGATGTCAGATTACGTCGCTAAAAATATGACTGTAGTGGTTCGTTCTTCGACTATTTGTAACTGTGAAGTCATCGTAGTTTTTAAGTCTGCCACGCAGCAAAACTCGACATCGGACGTCAATGGACTCTCTATCTTTAGTCATACTGAAAATCGGATACGGAGTGAATGTAAGTTATTCGTCATTTTGATTAATATGGGTCTAGTTTACTATTTAATGCTTGCAGGTGATTCGATAGCTGAGCCGTTTGACGTAGACTTCAACGCTCCATTACTTTTCAACAAGAACATTTTTGGATTCTGATCGATTATTTTGATTGAAGTTTTATCGTGTAAATTTGAAGCAGCAAAGAATTGAGCTCAAGTTTGCATGCTTTTTCGTCCCTGCTTTTCTATGGATTCCGTTGATAAAATAAATTGGTTTACAATTAATAGATCGAGCCTTATCATTCTTTTACATCTAAGTCAATTCGACGTCAATTGAGACTGACGGATTCCCGTCGGATTATTTATTTTTCTCGCCGATTTTTTAAAAGCTTCACTATCTCAACGGTTTTCAGTTAAATTTTCTATTTTTTTCAGCATCCAACCTGAATCTATCGACGGCAAGAACGTGCAGAAAACGCTAAAATGGGAATTTTTTCCGTTTTTCTTTTCCCCTTTGTTACGGTGACTACTTTGAAATTTTAACCACTTCTAAGCTGTAATATTTTTTTTGTATGCTAAGTAATCTTTTACATCCTCTTTTACAGTTTCGTCGGTTCTTCTCCTGAGCAAAAATGGCAAAAAAAATCTTTTCTATTTTTCTCTAGTCAAGAGATTTGTGTAACCAGCCTCAGCAAGTTCAATACGAACGGCGAGAAAAGCGTCAAATAATCCAAGACGGGAAAAAATTCATCCAATCTGGTGAAAATTTAAAAGTGCATCGGTATTCAGTATATATCCGTGCATCATGGTATTTCTTTACAAATTTACAGCAAATCGTTGAAGAAAAACCACTTACTCTCGCACATTATTTTTTCATGTTCAGGTCTATGAGTTGTAAACCGGTACAAAAAACTTAAGTGTAATGGAGGAAAGAAAAACGGCCAAAGTCTAGCAATTTAAATAAATCTAACTGGAACAAAGCGAGTAGTTTAAGGAAGGAGGATCGGTAATAGGTAGTAGCGAGTAGGACATAATTTTGACTTGCACTTTTAAACAACTTATAGGGAGACTCGTACTCACACTTGTTTTTAAAGATTTGAATGCACACACACATTAGAATCTTGAGATCCGTAGTTAGCCGAACACCGGCTAAAAACTACAAAAAGATTTATTTTGCAAAAATTTCATTCTGACAAAAAACTAGTCATTCAACATTCGACGAAAAGAGATTTCAAAATCACGTTCTTTCCTTTTTTTTTCCTCTAAATTTTTGAAATATTGTTTTTTCTTCATCGGCTGCTGCAAAGATTCTACGGCAGAAACATCAAACGGCTCAAAATGGGTAACCTTCTTTCTAGAACTCTCATTGCCAGGCATTCCCAATCCTTTCGTGTCTCGTTTTAGTATTGTTTTGATTGGATACTTTCTTCCCTCATTGTTCTTACCCAGACCAAGTTTTTCAGACCACCCACCCCTCTTCAGCATTTGATAGCCAGGATTAGATTGTAAGATCCCATAGGCATAACCTTCCGACGGTAATTGTCCTGAGTTAATGATATGAACCATCGATGCATCATGATTTTCATCCGTGTATTCCCTAGAAGACAATTTAGAAATTAAAATTTTCGCTCGTAGGCTCCGTACCTTTGGCAAATATTGCAAAATCCTCTGTTTAGCTGACATTTTTTGTTCATTGAATCACTTAGTTGTTCTTCATTTTGCTCGCTTCTAGAAAATAATTGGTTATAAGGCAACACGTCAATTTCTCGTTTTGAAAAGTTTTTCGGGCGACAATTCCCCGTTACTTGAGTTTTTGACTCAATACTTGTAATTTTAACTGCTTAACTAGTGCTCATGTCTCAAGATTTTAAAATAAAGTAAAGTAGATTGAGCCTCAAAAAATGAGAAATTGTCGCCTAAATTCCTTTAATACAAAAAATTGTTGTGTCGTCTGTTAAAAAGCAGCTAAGACCACTGAGATTGTATCGCTGAGATTCGAAAACTTCCTCACCGATATTTTTCAATAAGTCCCACAATCCAGAAGTGACCATTCTTTTTTGCTAGAGAAGCAGCGGTTCTTCCCGAGCAGTCAATCTGATCTATATTGGCACCACATTTGAGCAGAAATTCCGTGACACTCTCTCGACCAGCTGCAGCCGCAGACATCAAAGCTGTCCATCTAAACATGTCCTCCACCTCAATGTCAATTCCACGTTTGCAATACAGCTTCACGGATTGCAAATCTCCCTCTGCAGCAGCTTTCAAGAAAAGTCGAAAATCCCTCTCTGTTAACGGCGATGGCTTTTCTAACCTCGGCTTAGTACAATGCAGATTTCGAAAAGAGCGTAAAAATTTCGCATTTTCTGCGGGGCCTAAAAAGTTTCGATGATCAGTGCACCTTCTTAAACTTCTAGGACACAAATGACAAAGAACTCACGACTATTCCCTTGTGAACACGATTGTTCATTAATTACCAAACTTTCGTAGAATTCTTTCACTTCGTCACCAGCAAAGTTGTTTGTAGACTGGTGGCTTGTTGATGGAAGTTGATCTGTTAAACACTTCGTCGATGCACGCACAAAATTGATCCGTTTATTGGGATCGCAAATGAAATGACTCATTGTTCAAAGTGCCTGAAAAATAAAATAAATTTTTTAACTCTTGACAAGAAAAGTGAGGATTTTCAAACTTTTATGATTCATAAGGCAATCATTTCTGCGATAAAAAAAATACACCAATGCATGGTGATCAGTGTTTTCAATGGTTAAAAGAAAAATTAACCGCAGGACCCGTATTCAAAACACGATAATTACCCGATAAAAAATAATTACCCGGGTAAAAAAAAATACCGGGGGCTTGTTTAATTACCCCCTATTCAAAACAAAGGGTAATTTTTGGAATTACCGGGTAATTTTATAATTTGGTAATTTTTTTCACTTTTTCGTATTCAATATCTTTTGCAAATTTACCTGGCAATTATTTGCCGGGTATTTTTTTACCCGGTAATTTTCGTATTCAAAATTAATGGATTTACCCGGATAAAAGGGTAAATAAAATTACCCGCCGGGTAATTTTCACGTTAAAAAAATTTACTTGCTAGGGGGCATGTAAATTTTATTTACCCTCGACCTTCCGAGCCATTTTTTCCCACTTTTTATCTCTCCGGCCTACTTTTTTGTATTGATGTTCACACTCCAACTTTTAATGCTCTTTCGATCTGCGTTAGCCGTTTTTTTTGTGTTGAATAAAAATTGCAGAATAAAAACCATGTTTATCGTTTTAATCGTCAAGGCATTCAAGTACTTTTCATATCTCATAAATGAATCTCGTGATTATTTTTTGTTTTTTTTTTATTTATTTTTATTGATTTGATGAGAGTTGATGGTGCGCATAATGTTAGTTGGTATTCAAAACGCTAGGAAATTACTCAGGTAATTGTTTACCGAATAATTAGTTTTGAATACGGGGTAAATAATTACCCGGTAAATAATTATCCGGGCACATTTTTCATAAATTAATTTACCCTGGTAAATAAAAAGTACCGGGCTAATATCTTACTTGAATACGGATTGGATAATTTTATTACCCGGTAAATATTTACCGGGTAATTCTAGTTTTGAATACGGGTCCAGAACGAAAATCTGAAATCTTTAAAAGCAGAGTTCGTTCTGCCATCAAAAAGTAGGCATTCAAATGCAGAATGAAAGTAAGAAGCTGATCTGCTTTTGAATACTGGAACATGGATATTGGAAACAAAAAAGCACTTGTTAGAGGCTGAAAGTAGCCCCTTTGTTGTTTTTGGCGTGTTAGAAATGCCTAGAAGGGTCTAAAATAGGGTTGGGAAACTTGGCCCAATTTTGAAATTGAGCCAAATTTGGCGCCAATATTGGGACAATATTGGCAATCTTGGCCAAAATTGAGCCAATATTGATTTTTTCGTGAATTTATTATTTATTAGTAACACCGAGCCATCAAGCTAATCATTTCCTTTGCTATTATTTTTCGTCAGAAAATTCAGAAACTGAATAACTTCTGCGCCATTAGCACCTAAACGCCCCCGAACCAAAAATATTGCTACCAAAAAATGTGAACAGAGCATATATAAGAATCAAACTAGTTCAAAGTGCTGGGTTTGAGAAGAGACCGTAAGGGTTAGAGAAAATTTTTTCTTTGCATCATGTCATATTTGAGAAAAAACCGGATTCTGGTGACCGGAATCCATACGGATTCCGGTTCGGTCTCCAGCACTAGTTGTATGGCTTAGTTTCCTTAGTGTAGTACCTAAAAATACCATTACTTTTCGACTTCCCAAAAACTGGATTTCTATGACTAAAAGGGTCGGAAAATAGCCTTCTTGTGGGAAATTATTTTTTATAAAATGCTTATGCATGTCCTAAAAAATCCGGTATCCGTACGGATTCCGGTTTTTTGCCACCACCGGATCAGGAATCCGATTCTTTTCCAGAAATCCTGTCCGGAATCCCTCCGGTACTTCCATCCACCAGCACTACGAGAAAGCGACTAGGAAACAGCGACTAAAAAAATATCGTTGGCAAAACAGAAAAATTTAAACTTTTAAACAAGAATATTTTGCCTCTTTATATTCAATCTTGGCAATTTCTTGACTGAAATTGCCAAGATTGCCAATCTTGGCCGAAATTGGCCCAATTTTAAAGTCAATCTTGGCGCCAATATTGGCAATGCGCAACCCTAGTCTAAAACACATTCGAAACATTTTTATATGTGGGGGGGAGGTACCGATCCAACAATTACCAACAGTACTTACCAAAATACCAACAACAAAACAAAGATACCAACAGCTGCAACTTGCGACTTGTAAAACACCCTTCGAAAAATGACACAATTTGTTGGCAGCTGGAAATTTATTGGAGCCAATTTGAATTCTATTCACTTCTCCTTTCTGCCAAAAGTTTATTTTCTACTTTACTCCTTTATACTCACACACCAAAGTTTGCAAAACATCTTGCTTTCCTTTTTATTCATTTTCATTATCCTTTCTTATTTTAGTTCTTCGCATGGGGTTTTTCAAAAAAGTTTCGTCAGGTGGCGCAAGTGCTACGCGCAACAAGAAACAGAAACATACTATTTCAAGCAAAAAGAAGGTTTCTGGTGTTAACAAAAAGCATGATGCTCCGGCAAGTGGTCCGGCACAAAAGCGAGCACCCAATTCTTCCGCTAAATTCTCTGCTCCGAAAAAGGCAAGAAGGAAGGAAATCGCAGATGAGGAAATTTCTTCTGATGATAACGATGATGAATCAGAAAATAATGAAACTGGCTCAAGTGGAAGTGACGGAGAGTACGGAGACGAAAGCATTGCTGAATCCACTGTTGATGATAAGCAGCTGCTCAAAACAATCAAAGTTGTTTAATTGTTGATAAACATCTGTGTGTCCTTATAATGTTTATTTAAGACTGTTGCACACGATGAAGAGAGTGAAGATTCTGATGAGGAATCTATAGGAAAGGCGGAAAAACCAGCTCCCGTGATAGTAAATAGAAAGATTGCGCAGAGCACAAAATTTGTTCTTGACACGGATGAGGTAATTCAATTAGTTTCGAGTGTTAAATTTAGGGTCTTTATGTCAGGTGTACGGTAGTATTTTTATATTATTGTAGAAAGCCTTGAAATTGGTGAGCTATCGTCCGCATCGTCTTTCGCCTGTTTGCTTGTCCTTATCTTCTGATGGCAAATATGTGGTCAGCTGTTCAAAGGACGGGTCTATTGCAAAGTGTAACTTTTTAATCTTTAGCTTTGAGATGTGTTTACAATAGGCGCGTTGGGCTGTCAGGTCTGGTCACAAAATGATAGATTTGGATTTTTTTAAAATTAGTTCTAAAAGATTTTCACATACGCCATAAGCTTAAAAGTTAGGGCACTGTTAAAGCTCTCATTGATTTTGACTTTGATTGACGTCACCTTAGTGTCAGTTGTTTTGGTTTTAAAAGTAATTCATTTACAATAAACTTTTATTTTGATTGACGTTGGACCCCAATAAAGTCACCCGAGTGATGATTAGGAGGGATGTCTTTAGTGGGAGCTTTTACTGTATGCGTGCGTCCTATGCGTCAATCTATTTAAAAAATATAGGTCTGAGGTCCTGTTTTGGCAATGTAGATGTGCGTGGATCGGATCTGATTCAATCCAATTCGCTTGGTCCGGTACGATCCTGCGCCCATTCCTGCATTTGGCCAGACAGGGCAGTTAAGCGCGCCTGTTATAGGCCTAGGTTTTTATTAATTACTTGTCTCCGAGCAACACGAAATTTTCTAGATGATCTTGAAAAGAGAGCAATTTGCAAAATTTTGAAGATGACAAAGACTGATCAGGGTTCCAACTGTCATAAAGGTCATGTTCTCTGCTGTGCTATTTCTCCGGATGATAGATATTTGGCAACTGCTGGGGATGACAAGCTTATAAAAATCTGGGGCTTTCAAACGCTTGACTTCCTCCAAGAATTTAAGGCTCATCGTTCAACAATAACTTCTCTGGTATTTCGAAAGACTCTTGCACCTACTGAACTCTTTTCGGGCAGTGCGGACCGGTCAGTTAAAGTATGTATTGTCATGTAAAATTTGATCTTGTGGCGCAATTATGCTAATATTTTTAGGCTTGGAATCTTGATCAAATGGGTTTTGTAGACACAATGTAATCTTTTAGGCTAATTTTGCTATGTTTGAGCAAATTTGTGTGCTGACTTTTACTTACTTATTTCTATTTTGGGTATGGACACCAGGATGGCATTCAGCAGATGGACATGCTTTCACGGGCTCGAGTTCTAACTTGTGGTGGGCAGGATCGGACTTTGCGATTATTCAAGGTGGCCGAAGAAAGTCAATTAGTCTTTAATGGTTTCGTCGATGCTATAAGTATAGACACAGGTCACTTCTGTAACCTTTGACATAAAATAAAATTTTGAAAGTTTAGTCGCTTTGATTAATGAAGATCATTTCGTGTCTGGCTCCGTTGATGGGTAAGCATTGGTCTTTTGTTTTGTTTCAACTGTGATTCATAAGATGAACGCATTTTTTGAACCATTAAGGGGTAGCTTGCAAATTTACATTTTTCAGAAGTATCTATTTGTGGTCAGTCTTCAAGAAAAAGCCAGTATGTGTGGTTAAGAGAGCACATGGTGTATCTAAAAAAACTGAGGGTAGCACTGAACCAAATTGGATTTGCTCTGTTGCGGCTTGTCCATACACTGATTTAGTGGCTTCAGGTATCTTACTGTTTTGGCTCCAGTGTTGTTCTAAAATGTGCTTTTTAAAGGTTCTAGCGATGGAATTGTAAGGCTTTGGAAAGTGGGTGTTGATTACAAGTCAATGAAGGTCGTAGATGAATTTGTTCTGGTAACAAATTCCTATGTTTTATCAGTTTTTTTCCAAATAATTTGATTTAGATTGGCTTCATCAACAGCATTCGTTTCGCTGGTGATGCCAAAAAGCTAGCGTGTGCGGTGGGGCAAGAGCATCGAAATGGTCGCTGGTGGAAAATACGAGAAGCCAAAAATTCAGTAGTTATAATCCCACTGACGTCATAAACCTCGTTGATATAATTTGCCGTTATTGTTATAGAGTTTGTTGTTATTGGTGGTTATTGATTAAAGTCGTAGAAACATTTTGCAGATGGTGTTATTCCGGATCACTCGGCTTAAACGATTAAATTTTATAGTGGTGTGCTCCGAATAACAGTTTACTATCGTTGTGTTGTTTCAGATGTTGGATGTTCCGGGTAGCAAATTCAACAATCTTGTAATACACGGTATGCAAATATTATGTTAAAACATAGTTTTGAAGGTGTTTAGCCAGTCTGGAAATTTCCTTAGTTTCGCGAGAGGTTTGGGAAACGATAGTGGGAGTGAACTAAATATGCGAGTATCGAAGTAAAGTCCATTAAAACAAGCTTCTACACTTAAAAAGGAGTATGAAACAGTGTTAAAAAGAGCGTAACTCTGAGTGTGACTGCGACAAAAAATTCAGACCGAAATTCACTTTTCCGCGTCATTGTGAGCCCCTTATTATAAGACATTAAAAAAATAGGAAAGTTCTTAAATTTGCAAAACGTCTGCACGTTGAAGTATACTGATCGGCTAAACTTAATAAATTTCAGTTATTGGAGCAAAAGGTCTTCATGTAAAGAATAATAAATCTATGGAACTGTAAGTTCATAGACAGCCCATAAAAAGTTCTGTTTGAAAAATACATACCGTATCCTCTCTAATAGAGCGGCTCTATTAGAGAGAATACGGTAAATTTTAACCTCCCAATGTCTACCTTACAGGTATGTGTCTTTGAGTACTGCTGGGAAGAGCAATTGGAAATCTAAAGTAACCACCAATCCCGTAGAAACTACAAGTGGTGTTTGCGAGTGGAATGAGCACTGTGAATTGTAAGTTTTTTTGGCATGTTTTTTAGTGTCTAGATTGACGGATGAATAAAGAGATACTTTTATAACCTCTTTAAAATGAACATTCGGCAAATTGTCTAAGTCTTCTTCCCTATTAGAGAAAATCGAAAAATAAACAGGCGTCACTATTTAATAGAGGTTATAAAATATGTTAGGTATATGGGTGGGGAAAAACAAGTGAGAAAGTAAGAAATGAAGAGAAGTATGAGAAAATTTTCATTTTCTCACTTAGAATTTCCTCACTGAGATCTCATATCAAAAATCTCATCTGAAAACACTGTTTTTAGGCTACTATCCTAATAGCTTTTCTTTCAGCCAGCTGACTGAAACAGATACCGAAATGCATATTCATGTGAACACAAAGACTCTGTTTGGGACAACTGAGATGCTTGGCCAAATTGTTTTTCTCATTGAAAATATGACCAGATATCAGCCACCAGCCTGGTTTAAATTGACGAAAAAGCACAATGATGATAAGGAGCGAGGGCAAATCCAGCTAGAATATCAATTTGCCAATAAATTTGCTTCTTCAATCTCCAATTTTTCGCTTAACAAAATTGAGAAAGGTTGTTACTCATTTTCATCAACCAAAATTTTATTAGTAGCACAAATCTAGAAAAGAAATTCGAAAAGCTCAAACGAAAGATGCATCTGATTGGTCGAAGTAAGAAAGCGGTTGTAGATGCTCAATCTATGGTAATTTTCAGGTTTAATTGGCTAAACTCTTGTTATAAAGCTGTTTCAGGCCTCTGTCTCACTGAGTCGCAAAAGTTCCGTTTCTTCAGTTAATTCCGGTCTGGCATTTTCTTCTCCATCACCTAATCAAATGAACGCAATGATGTTGTCGGATCCAGAAAACCAGATATCTGTCTCTTCATCTAGAGGAAGAGGATCCATTTCATTGGCTGATAATCGTCACTACGACCAAAGTCTATTGAACACAAACCAAACAAGAAGTGAATTAGCGGATGGTGATTCTCAGATATCGGTCAACGAACTTGCAGCAGCTAATTCCAAGGCAGATTCAGGTACTTGTCTCTAGATTCTGTCGAATTCTTTGGAACAAGTTGTATTTTCAGAGTGCATCAGAGATGATAGCAATGCCGTAGAAAGTGACAAACATTCGATTCAAAGTGAGAGCCAAGAAACTTCAAAGAATCTGACCACAAAAGTAGTTATTAACATTTTCTAAATCCTCTAATCTCATGTTTAGATTTTTTGTTTAGATGCGTCAAAAAGCTGAACAATTACTAAATCTCCGCGGCAGAAAGCAAGTAGATAGCCAAGGAGAAGATTCAACTTCTGTGTTTTCTTCTATTTTTCACTCCAATACCAGTCCTGCACTAGCTAATGCCTTGGGACAGGGTTCCGAAAAGCCGCCAATTGTAAATCACAAGCCAGAGCACTCCAGTCGACCAAGTTCAATCGCTTCTTCCTCCGGTTTTGCTTCATTGGGATCAGGCAACCTAGGGGCATTGGTATTTGAATTTTGTGGTTTCATGAGTTTTATTAAAAAGAAAAAAATTACGGTATACTGTATTATACCCCGGCCACGGACAAAATAACGCCGGGGGGGATATAATACAGTAAGAGTCAAAAATTACTTTTATATAGAATGAGTCAACTTCTCCTGAACACCTTCTAAATGTGATCAAACATTTGCGCAAAGAACTGGCTATGAAAGAAAATCGGATTCGAGACTTGGAGCAGTACACAGATAAATTATTGTCCAAAATCATCCTAACTCACCCTGAATTGCTTCAAGCTTCGCCCAAACCTGGGTATCGTCAATAATTTTGGGTTTCTCATCTTTTTGTGGGGAATATTAATGATTATATGTGGATTGAAACTTTAAGCCTTAATTTATAAGTTAATAATTTTTAGTCAAGGAGCATGCTCGTGCTCAACGGAATACATGATGAAAAACACTTGGCATAGTTCATTAAACATTTACTCCTGTTGAGCGTGAGCATGCCCTTCTAATTAAATTCTGGCAGCTGCTCATCGAATATTGATTACTTAGGGCTTCTCTTTTTGTAAACCAATGAATATGTCTTTGCATTTTTTAATCTTTGTTTCTTCTTTTTCCTTAATTACTTAAAGTGATTCAGCTTTCTTTCATGTTCCTACTTTTGGTGGCACGCTTTTTCAACTGTTTCATAGATCTGGCTAACTACTACTATTGTCTATTTTGCTCTTTTTTGCTGTGATAATATTCAGACAAGTGTGAAGTAAACAATGCCTTATGAAAGAAAGTTTTTTTCCCGTAAGATATAGTTTCTCGTTATACTACACCTGTTTAAAGGCTGAATTTTAATCCAATAAATGCTAGTGATTAGAAATGAAACGACCACTTCATTCTTCTTCGAATGTGACGCAAGAGAATATGCCAGCTAGTGCTTTCCACAACGACAAGATGGTTTACTATAATGCGCCTAATAGCAGACAGCAACCTCGACCCTCTGCTGCAACTTGTATGATTTTTTGTAGCTATATTCTGCAATCAGGGTTTGTCCTTGGTCCACTGTTGATTTTAGGTTTTATTGAAAATCGTGTTTTTGACCTACCTTTTCTGGACAATTCTCAGCCAAGTTACCACCCAAATTTTAGCTAAAACAGTAAGCTACAATTTAGGTTGTATTTTGCCTAAGACTTGTCTTAAAAAAAAGTAGGTCAAAAACACAATGGCAAGAACACAATTTTGAATTAGGAAGTGCGGCTCTATTAGAGAGAATACGGTATTTCTTGAAATTCGAAAAATGTTTTCGTGATTGGCACTCATGTGTCAGTTTAGCATCAACCATCTGATAATGGTGACAAAAGAAGAATCAACCAGAAAGTTTTTCGTTCTATTTTTAGCAAAGCCTCGCCCTTTGGAGGTAACTTTTGGTAAAGAAACAGAAGAAATGAATCCAGTACGACAAAAACTCTTGTTTGAGTGTCATTGTAGGCTCTCTTGTCTATAAAATCACAGTTCTTGTACTTTCTTGCATTTCAGCCATTTTCTGCAAAACGCAAAGAGTAGCTCTAGCCAGCAAAGGAGAATTAAGAGTGGAAGAGTAAGGTTTTTTGGAACATATTACTTTTAAGATCTGCTCTATTTCTTTTTCAGTGCCATGATTTTAAGTCAGCGCTATCGTCTAGCAATAAGAGATGCTGTTCGCATGGTTGACCAAATCGACCTTTCTCAACGCCAAAGACAAGAAATAGCTGATGATCTAGTATCCACCGAAATCATTTGGTCTCTCTTCGAAGCTGTTTCTATCCGTCCAATAAGTAGGCTTTTCTCGGTAAAACGACACTTGGCCGTGGTTTCTTTTTCCAATGTTTTTGATATTTTTGAATAAAAGCACCCAGTTTTGAAAGGATTGATTTATTCAGAGACCTTTTAGCAGTCAGAATGTCCTCAAGAATCCGAGTATGAAAGCAGAATTTTCAAAAGTAGCTTGCTTGCCGAAATATGACTGTAGGTAAGGTAATCGGTGTTACAAAATATTGGTAGTTTAGTGATATCTCAGCAACCAAGCCACTTTTCTAAATTGTGTTTTCAGATTCAGATTTCTGAAGACATTTTGAATACTGGCAGGTCTCAGAATAAAAATATTCTTTCAAAAATGGGTACCCTTGTTCAAAAATATCGAACACCTCGGAAAAGATCATGGCCAACTGTCATCGATCCGACTTTTTCGACCTTAGTAGGCTATAGCCCCCGTCGGGGCTGTGCACTGGGCGGGGGTATACCTTATTTCTTCCTTTCAAAAGCATGGATTCAACCAGTTGTTTAGATCACTCAATTGTGGTTGACCTAATCGACTGGGGTCGAGAGTGTTTCTCCTCTGCTGCTGATGTATTGGCCACAGTCATGGAAGACATATCACGCATGAAAAGCAACGAAAAACCCGAGCGACATGAGCTCTACTGGAATGCTGTAACTACTGGACGCGGCAAGAAATTTGCTTGATTTTGACCAAGGATTTTTTTGCTCTCGACTCTCCTTGAGTTTGTTACAGATGTTTGAAATCGGGCTAATGTCTTGCCGCACCCTGTATTTTCTTAGCTATTGGAACAAAATTTGAAATTGATTTGCTTCTAGCTTATCCAACAAGTACTCTCGGGTAACTTCAAACCAGCTTCCAATCTGCTCAAATTTCACTCCAAATATGAAACTGATGGGGCTCTACAGAAGTTGGCAATGATTTTTCAGAAAATAGATATTGGTCTTCAGAGGGATCGCACCAATTGTGATGACTTTATTGATGGACAGCGAGTGAGACTTTTTTTATTTCAAACCTGAAGGTGCGGGGAAGCTGAACCACCCTAAATTTAACTTTTAATCTAGTTTATTCACACCTGTTGCCTACTTTTTTTTTTAAATTAAGAAATTATAACTTCTAAGGAATGACTAGAACCATATCTAAAAATTCAGAGGGAAAATGTTCTTTTTTGCTTTATTATAACACAAAACTATATAGGAGATCCGTGAACTCATTCAAAACGGCATGTTGCGTCAGCATGACAACCTCAACTTCATATATGCCATTTTGCGGGGCCAAAAGGCTGCTTTCATGAAGAGTTCCCAAACTCTGGCTATCAATTGGTATGAATTATTGCCCGCTTATGTGCTCTTCTGTCATCCTGCAGCTAAACCACAGCAAATTGGAAAAATTGCCGAGGTATATTTTTCGATTGCTCTCCAATCATTCCACACAAAATATACTTTTTAGGACTTATTCTCTTTGACAGAAAAGTCCAAAAATGACTTGCCAGTGCTGGACAAGACGCTCTTCTCCATTCTCTCTCTAGACTGCCTGGAGGCGTTGAGACAAATTTGTTCATGTGGATCCTCTTCATGGTGGTTTGCCACCCATCTGATCGACCTTTTGTACTACCATGACCCAACTGTATTGGGTGCTGATCCTCTTTCCGACGACACAAAAATGAGCTTGAGAACCAGAATTCTGGTGGAATATGCCTCTGTTTTGTTTTCAACTAAAGAGTTGTGGGAAATTGCTGCTGATTATTTGATGGCCACTGGGACGGAGGAGGTGGTCCAAATGCTTGAGGAGAGGGTCTCTGAGTTGGACTGGCAGGGCAATACACACATGGCCGACAGAATTATTTCAATGTGTGGAAAATATGATCTGGTTAATGCCAAAAATGATTTGACAAGAGCTGTTACTATCAAGTGAGTATTCATTGGTTGGAATTTTTACCTACAGGGTTGTTTTCAAAATTTTAAACGCTTTTAGAGAGCCATAGCTTTTTCTAGGTTCGCCTTAGAAAATCTGTTTTCATGGCTAAATTACACACTATATACCCCCAGCACTATATTTTGCTATTACATTTGGGCAGTGCATACCAACTCCATTGAGGCAACCTGGGGAGCGATTAGTGTAATCGAGTGCTGGGGTTATATATTTCCAAATGTTAGATTTCTCCGCGAAAAGGAGTGGAGCACTTCGCTTGGCTGGGCACTTCGCAGTGGCAGCCATGAACTCATCAATCAGGTGGCCAACAAGGTGCTGTTGAACGCGGACCCTGAATGCATTGCTCAAATGCGAATCTTCGACGCTATGTCTGATGCCTTCCTAACAACACCTGAGCTGGTTTTGCTCTACAAGTTCTACACTTTTAAACGACATTCTGTGAGAGGAGAATTGAAGGAAGCAGTGGCTGTTCTCCATCAATTGTTCATCGACAACTCTTCGCCAGCTGAATTCCACGCCATTTTATTTGAAGAAATGATCAAAATGTTGAATGCTACACTCGGAAACGGATATGGAGGCAATATTGAGGTTGTTTTATGGAAATACCACTTCGATCTATATGCGTTTGGCGTACCCTCGAAAAAACAAAATCCCCTCGGGGTCCAAACCTTGGCCTAAATAAGCGACTAGAGCAGTTCCGAGGATGATGCGTTGCCAGTAGAGTCGGAAGTTGCTACTACTGTATTATACCTCCCCCCCAAATAAAATACTTCGTTTTCTAGGTACATTGATCATTTAAGAAGCATTTTTTCAACATTTTCAAGGGATTAAGGGCTGTATAGGGAGGGGAAGGGATAAGTAAGGGGCTACTTTCTAAGGAGGGTCCACCCAGGTAAAGAGAAGATCTTGAACATAGTTTCCCTTACAGGGACCTACCGCATAAAGAAGCTCTGGCATGCATGCTATTTTCATGGATCCAGAGATTGTCTTTGAGCAACTTATGTCTCAGGCATGTTTGTGTACGCGTCTCAACTCGAAGCTCCCAAGCCACTACGCATATAGAGCCGACAAGTTGTATAGCTTTTCATGCTTGAAATTTAGCTGCCGAACTTGGATAAGAATGCCATACTAGACATGTTCCGTGCCATCAGTCTGTTCGAGAAATTTCAGTCTATCCGCATGGGAGGTGATCCGCCACCCAAGAACATAAACTTGGCTGTTAAGAACAGAATTGATGAACTTTTAGGAACCCTTAAACCAATGTTGTGCAATGCATTAACTGCCTCAGTTTTGTCTTAGAACGTTTCCACGTGCTTTTTGATTTGTTATTTGACTTAATAAAGTAATCTCAGGAAGCTAACGACACAAATCAACTACCCTTCCGGGGGGGGGGGCTTGTTAGAGGAAATACTACGGCATTCTCCCTAATTAGAAACTCAGGTATCTAATTTTTTTGACCCACCCTCGAGAGGGGTCTATAATTTTTTGACCTTGGCGCTCCATGCTGATTTTTAGCAATCATAAGAGCATCAGCTTTTTTTCTCCTTCTCGGCAGTTCACTCACTTTTTTTGCTTGAAACATTCGCCTTGAATGCCACTTTGCTTTCCATGTCCTGATGCGATAGGACAGAGTTTTGGAACATCACCACAACACCACTTCGGCAGAAGTGAGCTGTCTCTAGCCTCTTATTCTTCGCTGTTTTTTTTTCTAATGGTTGAATATTGTGAAACTGATAAAGAAAATTTGCTTTTCGCATTGTGTTCGTGTGTGTTCTTTGTTCCCATCAATCGATTCAAAGGCTGCAATTGTCTCATCCTTTTTCTCCCTATAGAGAACCACGTGTTGGTTTTTGGTGGGAGACTTTCTATCGACACTTATTTCTTATTGATGTGCGTATTTTGCGTGTCTATGTTGTTTAAATGGTCACATTTTCTTTTTCAAGTATAACTAGAAGATTTGTCTTAGTTTCTCATTAATTTTTACCTTTTTTCACGGGACAAGGCAAAAGAGTCTCTGAATACTTTTTTTTTAAATCAAAAGCATTGCTCGGATTCATCTCCCAGGGGAGTGTATGCGCGCCTCTTTAACCCTCCAAGTCCCTGCATCCTCTTCTTTTGGGCTTGGAGGTTTGGGCACATACACACATACCTAGACAAAGCGCTTCAGACAGACGGACCAAAATACAACTAAAATACTATTTAAAAAAAGCTTTAGAAAAAAACTTTGCAGCTCGGAGTGAGGCACGGGTACGCCCCTTTAAAAATTAAGGATGAAACAAAAAACAAAGAACTTAAATAATATATTACCCATCTCAAATGTAAATAGGGCAAAGTGATTGTATTTTTATTGACCTATGTTATCCATTAGTTTAGGTTAACGGGCTATGGCATTCTCACTTTCCAGGGGTCTTTCTCTGTGTAATTCAACAAGTGCTGGTCGTATTCTCAAAAGTTGCAATGCGAGTGTGCTAGCTAAGCGACAGAGAAGCTATGTGGCTGACCGTAAGTTCAAGGTTCTCGATAAATTTTCTATCATTCACATAAATTTTGTTTAGCCACGCTGGGACTTACATCCGAACAAATTGAAATCCAAAAAATGGCCAAAGATTTTGCTCAAAAAGAACTTTATCCAAAGATGGACGAGTACGATACCAAAGTAGGTTTTTGTGAAAAATCAGAGCTATCCTTATGCCTGGAGTTGAATTGACTGTAGTATCAGGTGGGCGGATAAGTCCGCGGATTTTTTTTTTATCAAAACTTACGGAGAAGGGCTTTGGCAGACGCCCTAATTGGAAAGATTTTTGAGACTGAAGATGCACTCGAAACATGGCTCGATGGATGGATTGCGAGAAAATCGAGTCAATGTTTCAAAAATGGAATTGATAAATTGCCCGAACGCTGAGAGGAAGTGATCAAAAGTGGTGGCGAATATGTTTGTAGAATGATTCTGTATTGTTGTAAGATTATGTGTATCTATTACTGCCTTTATCTTGTTTTAGCAAAATAAAAAACTTCTGTGTATGATAAAATTTTCCGCGGACTTATTTGCCAACCTGATATATGCAACAGTTTTTATATTCAGGGTGAGCTGCCAATGGAAGCCTTGAAAAAAGCAGGTAACAAACTTGAATCGTCTAACTCAAATGTAATGTCATTAATATTAGGCGAAGTCGGCTTTGGTGCAATTTATTGTGATGACAAGTTTGGTGGTGCTGGTCTCAATCGGTAACGTTTCTTACCATGGTTTTGAAAGAATCACCATTTTTTTCGTAGCAAGTCGAGAATCGATTGAATGTGGGACCGCCTAATATGCCTAATACGTTAAATATGTTAACAGTATGTTAGCACGAGCAAATGAAATGTTTGGTTGTATGTGTATTCCAACCCAGGACAAGAATAGTTGGAGCTGGGACGAGTTGGGTTTTTACCTTTTTTTGGTGTGTCGCGTAGAAAATATTTTTTTCGGTTAATATCAACAGCTTTTGATGGTGAAGTTGGTTGCAGCCTTCTACTTTTTACTATTTCAGTTTTGACTCGGCTTTGGTGTTTGAGCAGCTTGCAGGTTGTTTTACTTTTTTCTTTAACCATACACAGCTCTTAACAAACAACTTACTCATAACAACAAATTATTTGTGCAAAGGTTATTCGAGAAGTCTTTGTATTAAAGTCTAAGTTTATAGCTGGATGCACAAGTACAGCGGCATATATAAGTGTTCACAACATGGCAAGTTTTTTTTTTGGAAAATCATTTGTCCACCAGTGGATATGTGTTTCAGGTGCCTTGGATGATCGACGAGTATGGAAGTGAGGAGCTCAAGAAGAAATACATTCCAGACCTAGCTTCATTCAACAAGCTCGCCTCCTATTGTCTTACCGAACCTGATTCTGGCTCTGATTCTGCTGCTCTACGTACGTGCGCTAAGAAGGATGGGGATCACTACATAGTAAACGGCTCAAAAGCTTTCATTAGTGGAAGCGGAAATTCTGAAGTGTATGTCACTGTGGTAAAAAGTGTGGAAATATTTTATTTGCAACTTTCAGCTATTTGGTCATGATGAGACACGAGGTTTTGCTTTCCTTGTGAGTTGAATTTATGATACTTTGCAGGGACAACCAGGACCGAAGGGAATCTTCTGCTTGCTGATGACACCCGACATGCCTGGCTTTCACTTGGGAAAGGACGAGCGCAAACTCGGCTGGTGCACACAGCCCACTAGAATTATTACGTTTGAAGATGTCCGCGTTCCAATTTCTAATCGAATCGGAGGTGAGAACCAAGGCTTTAGTATTGCTATGGCTGGTCTGAATGGAGGTTGGTTTTTTGTGCTTTTACTTTATCTCTTTGCTATATATTCCGCCTTTTTAGGACGTGTGAATATAGGCGCCTGTTCTCTAGGCGCTGCTCAAATGAGTCTGGATCTGGCCATTGAGCATCTAAAAGTCAGTGTTTTTTACAGTTTGCTCAGATAAAATTACGATTTTTGGTGCATAGTCGTTGCGCAAAAATAGAATACCGTAAATTCTCTATTAAAAGGCCCCTCCCTAATAGAAGGCCCCCCTAAGAGGAGGGTTGAAAAATAGAAGGCCCCTCTCTAATAGAAGACCCCCTCAAACAGCAAATTTTGGGTTAACACTTTATTGAACATGTATGAACCAATGGATCCTTCCGGTTGGAAGTACGCGGTTTTGTCGTCCCCAGAGCCATCTGTTGGTGTTGTGATTGCACAGACTGAAACAATAAATACCGTATATCTTCTATTAAGCCGACATGTCGGCTTAATAGAATCCAAAAAAGCAACCTTCAAACGATTTCGCGATC
>BBSZ01001697.1:5092-19290 GCA_000981365.1 Subanguina moxae | reverse complement strand
TGGGGAAGATCACTCAATAGCCCTTCCTCTGCCTGTAACTCGTATATGCGTTTGGGATAAAGCACTGTTTGTGGACTGTATTCGTTTAAAGCCACTAAAATTCACCATTTTTCAAAAATAAAAAATTAAATTATTTGGACTGACTTGTATTGAACTTGTATAAACCTTTGCGAACAATATTACTTTCTTCTAAATGGGTCAAAGGTTTGGTGGTGCATAAGCGAGAAAGTAAATAGAAGATTAGGAAGAAGAAAATAATGCCAGTGAGGGAAAATAGAAGAATGGCAATGCCCGCACTACTAGACATTTTATTAGATAGACTACCAATGCTTGACCGACCAAATATGCCAGGCGAGTTTCTGGCTGGATTGGCCCTCTCGGCATTGGTCATACCTGTTCTATGTTGCTGTTGGATGTATTCTGCAATATCAGTTTTTGCTAGACTTATTATAAATTTTGTAACTATTTGTTTTGAAGCTTCAAACACCAAATTGTAAATAATGAAATATGAAAACTAGAGTTAGCATTTGCAAGTATACTTTAGAAGAACATTTCCACAGTTAGGATTGAAGTGTGGAGAAGTAATTTATAGTTTACTTGTTAAATAAGTTTTTAGTTCTAGCCAAGATTTAGAAGAAGCTTGCCATATCAAATAAGTAATATAAATCTAACTTTGTCTTGCCATTGCAAATCTAGATGCTGATGAGTGCGGAAGAATGCTTTTTTCTCTCTCTTCTTCTGCCTTCTGCTTTTTCATCACTATATTTTTCTGATATCGTCGATGAGATGCTTTTGTTTCATAGGATGCTGTGCTTTCACCGGTATTTGTGGATCCTTGTAGGTACCTAGGGCGGTGTGATAAGTAGCCACTGCTAACCGTTTCTTGTTCTGCAACATTTTCTTTGTGACTTCTATTAATTATTCTGTTATCTGATCTGTTCAATGTTGCTAGAGAAGGGGACAGAATAAGGCTTTCATACATTCTTCTGCTGAAATTTGGTCAAGCTATGTTTACAATAATGTGAAATTTTTTTTGTCTAAATTACACTAATAGCTTCCCAGTATTTAGCTTAGCTTATTGCCAAGTATACCAATAAAACAGAGAAAAGACTGGCTTTAAAGAAGATAAATAATCATTAGAAAATTAAAATTAACATACAATTTTAAAGCAACAAAGATGGTGTTGATGAAGAAATATTTATGTCTTATAAAAGCTTCATAAATCTTACAAAAGCCACCCTAAAAACAATTTGCATCACTTTTTATGAAATCTTTAAAAGTTGAAACAAACAAATTCTACTTTTTTAATAAGAAATGATAACAAAAATGTGAATGTTTGACTAGCCAACCTAGTTGTTATTGCCAAAAGTAGTCAGGAAAAATAATTTCTAATCTTTTATAATCCTCCAGTCAGTGTTCTCAAAGCCAAATAAGCCGATGATTTTGAATTAACAGGCAATTGATTAATCATTAATAAGCAGAAATAGTTAAAATAGTGTTAAAAATATCAACAAGGCTTTTCTGCTATAAGAAGTAATTTCCTGTTTTTTTAATGATAGAGTAACTATTAAGTGAAGCAAGCTATAATTTAGCTTATTTGTGCGTTAACACTTATCGCCTTAAGAGCTGTTGCTGTCTTTTAGAAAAACGCATTAGAAAATAGCGAAGAAACTGAAAGCATTGCTGGGGAAGAATGACCTCAAGAAACCAAAACATAAGGTGCTACCGCAAAACGACTTTTTTGCATAGAAACAGTCACAATTGAGACAAAATTTAGTCAATACAATAAAAGGTAAATCTACAAATCGTAAGTAAAAACACATAGATTTCAACGACAGCAAGAAATTTTACTTTATATAAACAAATTAGCAAGTCTATATAGAGAAATAAATTAAATAAAATTTGCAAAAAATATGTTTATTTGGCAAACACTAAACAGAAAAGTCGAAGAATAATCGAGCTCCCAGTGCAGTTTAGCCAAAAAACATCTAAGACATAAAATAGCAACAATTTACTATCGAAATTCCATGAACTGGGGTTCTCTTTGAAAGTCAAAACATTTCTATGTAAAAAGTCTTTTAATCTAAATTTTTAAAGCAAAAGTGTGTGAATAATCTAGAAAGCAAAATTAAAAGAGGAATAAGTGTTTGTAAACACGAGCTAAGTTAGCGGAATAATCTAGACAGTACTTTAATTTAATAAAATGTTCAAGCAATCTCTTCTAGTGCTTGCTACTTCAACCCACTTCTTAAAGCCATCAGAAGCATAAAATTTATAGCTGGATTAAATGTGTTGGCAAGATAACTTTCTTAATAATAAGGAATTTTAGTAAGTAAAGTGACGTACAGGGTGAGTCAAAAAGACTCCAGCATGTTTGGTAAGAGCTGTCAAAGGCTTAAGGTCAGCAGTAAGAACAAAAAAAAAGAAAAAAACATTTTTTTGAAGGAATAAAATAAAAGTGCGAGAGGATAGAAAAATAACCATTTTTTCAAAAAATAAAAAAAAACTTGCAAATTGAAGAAAAAGAAATACTCCTTTACTAGCTTGACTGGCGCCTTATGGCGCCTTGATTGATAGTAAAGTGAGATTTAGAAAGAAGAATGGAGGAAAGTAAAGGGCGTCTGCGGCGCCAAGGTTTTTATTTTTTATGATTTTATGATGATAATGGAATGGGGCCCTGTGACGTGTTGGAAAAAGTGAAAGTGAAAAGAAAAGTGAGATTTTTATGGGCTTTTACTTTCCTCCATTCTTCTTTCTAAATCTCACTTTTACTTTAGATGGGGATAGTTATGCATAGAGATAGATGGAGATAGAAAAAAGCTGATTTTTGACATTCCAATTACTCGGCTTGTGGACAGCATTTCAACCACTTAGGCTCATTTTTTTACAGGGAAGTTTATGCTCATTCGATAGCCCTTGAAATGTAGTTGTGCCTTTTGTGAGATGGAAAACCATGTCCCATACAAAAAGTAGGACAAAACGGTCTTCAAAAGCTAAAACTTTGTTTTGGCGCCAATTCAAAAAGCGTGACGGACACAGTCCAAATACTATATTAGGATGAATGAATAAAATTTTGGATTTGTATTTTAACCGCTCTCATATAGGACAGCTGAACTGTGTTTTTGGTAAATCACTCTCTCATATAGAACACTCCCACTTAGGACAGCATTTGGTCAATCCCTTAGCTGTCCTAAGTCAGAGAGTCGACTGTATGTTCCATATTTGTGCATAAATATAACTTTTTGTATACAATAAGTATGTTAAATGGTTTCTTCCTT
This sequence comes from Subanguina moxae, assembly GCA_000981365.1. Classification (NCBI taxonomy): domain Eukaryota; kingdom Metazoa; phylum Nematoda; class Chromadorea; order Rhabditida; family Anguinidae; genus Subanguina; species Subanguina moxae. Next base: position 16,012 of record BBSZ01001697.1, on the reverse strand, counting down.
CCCACTCATCTAACTGTTATTGTGCTGCAACGTTTGCTAACCGCTCAATTATCTTTACGTACAGTTGAATTCCCCGTAAAAAGGTAGCTTGATTTAGGAACTCGTCATGAGTGTGCCATCCTGACACAAGTGGATGGTTGTCTATAGGCGAGAAGCCAATTGCTGGGATACCCACCTACAAATCACTGTGTTTAGTATTATCATATAGAGACAGAGTGCTTTCAACTTCTCTCAGATATCGTGCATCTATGCCACTGACAGATACCTCTGTGCCAAATTCACATTTTCTAAATCATTAGTTAACCCTTGGGCTTGTATTTGTATATCTCAAACCCACTAGAAAACCTAGTCTCGCTAATAATACCTAGATACCCAAATTTTTGTTTTTTTTATGTATTTTTTACTGGAATTAGTATGTTTTGCGCGATTATACGCTGCTCCTACGGGCTAAGTCTAAGGTTGAATTTTGGTTGGTGTAAAGATGAATTATATTGGGTATCTAGGTTCCATTCAGACTTGATTTACCTTAAGAAACCAAGGCTAAAAAATTAATGTGGGCCCATTTCGGTCCAGTTCACAATTGTATAGTTTAGCCACCCACTCTTCTTCCAATACACTCGAGAAGGCTTGCCACCAAGGGTTGTCTTTTGAAGTGGAGGTCACTTCTTGATTTGTCATTTTCTAAAACTGAGTAAGTGTTTCAGTTCCTTACTTAAAAATGTCAAAAATTGAGGTAAAAAATGGTTGGACCCAGCTTTTTGAGGTGATCGGTATAGAGAGCGTCGACTATATCGTATTTCCTCTAACAAGGCCCTCACCCCTTGATTCAAAATTGTGTTTTTGGCATTCTGTTTTTGACGGACTTTTTGCAGGGTGGGTGGGTCATGACTCGCGACTCGTGGGAGTCTGAGTGGGCCTCAATAAATCAGTCGACGAGAAAATTCTAAATGAGGATAGCGCCTACTTTTTAGTCTTTTTTTCAAACTTTTTTTGCAGTTTTTATTACAAAAATATCTACTTCTTCTTGACATTTACCCTCTCAAAATATAATCCAGATTCAGCGCTACATCTTTGAAGCAAGCCTAGAAAAAGTTTACATTTTTGCGATAAAACACATAGTTCCATCACAAGATTCAGAGGTTCGCAATCAGTAAACTTCAAAAACGTAATATTTAGTTTTTTTTCTCATCTCTGCCTCTTTTTAAGAATCTTACATGTTTAAACTCATATGAAACGTCTGTACCAGCCTTCTTGCACCACTCAACCAACATATCCTCTACTTCATCAATATTGTCCGATCTAGCTACTCGAAGGTCAAAGTCTAAAATGAAGTAAATTGCAGAGAAATGCAAAACATGCACACCTACAAGCAATAAATTCAGATGGAATCAAATTGGTGAGGTCACCTCCCTCCACTTTAGTCAAATTAATACTTGTAATGTCGCTCAAAGTCAATTGTGGATTTGTTTCGAGTAGTTTCAATTGCTTTTCGCGGAACTCGCAAAAGCTTTGAAGTAGAGCAGCCTTAAAATTTTTAAAAACAGCGTCTTATTAAAACTGCGTCATGGATCACCAATTTAGGTCCAGCGGTGTTGGCCAGCATGCGAGAACCATGACCTCGAGTGCCTGGACAAACCACTTTGAACCCTGGAAACAAAAAATAAATAGTACCATATCAAATATGTATCAAGTTTGGATAAAGTTTTTTTTAATAACTCATGGTATGTTGTCCAAGTGGACTAAAAACGCTAACATTGCCGGTGTCAGATGTCAGTATATCAGCGATGAAAGCACTTCGGTCAACCCCCAATTCAACAACCTTCAAAAAGTTTAACCCACAGATAGATCCAATCATTCGATTCCTTGCTGAAATATGATTATAGCCAGCCGCAAACTTAGTTTTTATCCTTTTTTCTCCTAGTTTTGGTCCTATCTCAGCAACCAAGCTTCTTCTTGAAATTCTGTTTTTTGATTTGAATTCCTGAGGTCTTTTTGCCTACTTAAGTGCCTCAGAATAAAAAAATCCTATCAAAAATGAGTACTTTAAGCGAGTATATGTAAATCGCTGTGGCGAAACAAAGCGACCGCGTAACAAATGTTGCTCTTAACTAATTGCCACTTAAATTAGTGTACAGCCAAGCCAGCATTATTGCCATCGATAAAGCCAAAACTGGATTTGTAACGACACCTATTTATGAAAAATGCGTGTCTTTGATTAATGTCAAAATTTGAGGTAAGAAAAGGTGGGAGGCAGCAGTGGGTCGAATTTTTTGGGGTGTCGTTAAATGGGGGTGTTGACTGTATCAACAAAATGACTTGTTACATCCAAAAATTTCAGAAATAGCCTACACCAAGTGCATCTTTGGCCAATAAACACACGGTATGTGCTTGTAGGACTAGCTAAGCCCTCATCCAAAGCAAATCCCACATTGAGCTGTTTGAAGTGTTGGGTGTGGACATATCTCTCCATGCCATCGTGACTTCCTATTTCTTCATCTAAATTGTGATAAGTCTCAAAGAATAGTGTATACAACCAAACTACCTGGACCAAATACTATGTGGACAGTTCTCAAAAAGTTCTTTTTCCCGCTCTGTCTCAATTGCCGAATAGCTTCCATGTATTGAATGCCAACGGACTTCATGTCCTGACTGCCTCTCGCGAATATGTTCCCTTGGTCGTCTTTGTAGGCACTGAAGGGTGGATGGGTCCAGGCCTCCGGCACTGTGGCCGTGACGTCTGTGTGAGACCATAGAAAGAGTGAGGGCAGGGACGGGTCACTCCCTTCCAAGGTCATGCCCACTATTGGCTTGCCCGCTACACACTTTAATGTTCTTTTTTGGAATTTTTGAATTGGAATGTTGAATTTCAAGAATATGACAATACTCAGGTCTCTTGAGTATGGATTAAACGCGTGACTGGTATGTGGTAAAAATGAGGTCAGATTCCGATCACATGTTATTTCTAATTTTTTTTTGTAACGAGGTTTATTAGTGAAGATAATTCTTCGTACACTCGACTCTTGCTATAAAAGCACTTCAAGCTCAGTCCCAAACCATAACTCTTGATATAAAGGAACTCGGTCATTTAGGTAATTTTTTTTTGTTAATTTTTAAAATTCTTGGCATTTTTTTAAATTGATTTCAATCATTTCAAGATTTTGTTAAAATTTACTCATGGTCTTCTCATTTGGCGTTATCATTTCTAAATTTTCAAACGTCTAATCTAAAGAAGCTCAACGCTGTCTAGCTGGAATTGGAAAAAAAAGCAATCATTGAGACGTGTGCAAAAAAACAACAATAAAAGGAAGCTGGTCGAGCAGTTCAAAATTCCAAGACAAACAGTGGTCACAATTCTACGCAGCAAAGATGATATCTTAATTAATGGGAAGTTGATGGGAGTGCAAAGCGAACTAGTCTAGCACCGGGAATGCACAAGGATATGTAGGAAGTACTCGTCCTTTGGATCAGAGTCAGAATGTCAGGAACCAGAATCTTCCAACCAGTGGTTAACTTGTCAAGGAAAGCTTTTCTTCTAGATTCTACTTCCATTCAACTCCTGCTTTTTTTCTCTCTTTTACACATTATCATCAGAAAACCGCTGCAGTGCTAAACATTAAAGGGTTTAAAGATAATGAAAGCGAACTCTTGATACGAGAGCATACTCGATATAAGAGCACAAAAATTGGGACCCGGGGGTGCTCTTATATCGAGAGTCGACTGTAGCATAATCCATAAATTTTTTTCTAAAACAACTAGAAAACAATTGACAAGCACTGCCTACACCATATATCTGACACTCTTTGTACCTAAGTGTGTCTGAAATACCCCAAAAGAGTTATGCACTTGCCTCATAGCTCCAGGAAGGCAAATCCAGCTCTTTGGCATATTCCAAAAGAAAAAGTTTGCAGTCATCTAGACAATAAGTAAATTTATTAATAACCTATTCAAAAACCACTTACAATACGCAGGATTGGGCTGTTCAGTGTTTATCTGCAAATATTGACGAAACTTGTTCACTGCTGGATGTTCTTCCGGGGAGCTTGTCATTGTTTTATGTCGTTTTACTACAAAATCAACTAATGTTTAATTATACAGCCAAGTCCAATCATCGAGTACTCTTCTTTTAAACACTGATAAGAAGGGAAAGAAGACAATGTGCATAGCGGTGTAATGTAGTGATCAAATGACCTCCAGGTATCATTGCAAATCAATTTGCTCGGTTTATTTCCAACATAAAAACTAGATGTGGAAAGAAGCTTTTATTAGGTTGCTTGAAAAGTGTTGTCGTTTTTCATATTCAAAAGAAACTGCGTGTTTTTCTCGTCCTTTTCATTAAATATCCACAAAGGGTACTAATTCACCTAATTTATTTTGAAAGTTTTCAAAAAATGTTGAAACTTTTGTAGAACAAAACCTCAAAGTTCCTGAAATGCTATAAAAAGTTTTGTGTCAATAAAGAAGTTGTATTGATATGGGCACTTATGCACTTGGGGGGGCGCATTTTATTAAGATTCTCGATCAAAAATGCATCTAGGGACCCTTTTTTGCTTAGCTCCATTGAGCAAAACGGGGTAGAATACCCTCATAAAAGGTGGTTTGCCTTGGTCCCCCAAGACAATAACTCAAATTTTGGCCAAATTTTGCAACAAATCAACTTTTGATGTAGGAAAGTGTTGGAAAATAGCTTTTTTTATCGTCTTTAGCATATAAAAATTACTTAGTGTCATTTCGATAATTTACTGGACAATAGTTAGCGTCTTTAGTAGTTTGTGTCAACACATTTGTTTTGCAGGTAGGTCTGTGGAGAAATCATGTTTTGATCACATCCCTACACAGACCAAAGACCATTGAAAAAGCACTGACACGAACCATAAAATGCCTAGCCATATTTAATTTTGCAAAGGAAGATAAAAAATAAATTTAAAAAAGAAATAAAAAAGAATAAAACTACACTTGAACAAGATTAACAGTCCTCTAAACAAATATTGAAAATTTGTAGCCTTGTCATAGTGAAAGTGTTGCTCTTTTAGGTGTTGCTTAACTTCAGCTAGATTTAAAAAGAGATGAGCTCAGCTTGTGGAAGGCTGTACTCTTTCTTGAACTGTTCCGTGCACTTCCAAAACTTTGAAATTTTGTTTCGCAAAAGATTTTTATGTTTAGAAATGCATCTAGTGTCGTAATATATAGACAAAATGATAGAAAAATTTATTAGTGAAATAAAAAGTATACAGATTAAACCAGAAAAAACCACGGAACAATGTCATAATTCCCACTTTGACCCTGGTTTTTTCTTCGGCTTACCATATAATCTCTATTAATGCTACTCCTCTCTCGTCACGATGGTCGGTAGTTAAAGATTTTTTTACGGCTGGATCACCCAACAATGAGGTACTGTCACCATACTGAGAAACCTAGCTGAGATTAAGGGCCATATTCCTTAGTCAGTAATTGTCGGGTGGTTGAGTCGTAAAAAATCGTTGACCACCAACCGTCGTGACGAGAGAGAGGGGGGAGGATTAATAGAGGTTACCATATTTGCTCTTATAAGCGGGCACCCCTAAATTCAAAAAAGTGTATTTGTGGCATTGTGTTTTTGACCTATGTTCTGCTGGTGTCTTCTGGACATGTTATATACCAAAAGGTAGCCTGTATTCTAAGCTTCATTTCGGTATATAACATGTCTAAAAGACACCAGCAAAACATAGGTCAAAAACACAATGACACAAACACATTTTTTTGAATTTAGAAGTGCCCGCTTATTAGAGTAAATACGGTATACGGTAATTGTTTTACCACCCACTATTTTTTGCCGAAATGAAAAAATAAAGGGGGGGAAGGGTATTATACCGATTTTTGAAAAAAAAAAAGACAGATCTCGATGCAACCGAACACAAACTTATTAATGTCATTTTATTTTAATGTTTAGGCACATTGGCTAGTCCCTCGATTATCTTCACGTAGAGCTGCACTCCACGAAGGAAAGTCTTTTCCTCCAGGTACTCATCATGGTCGTGAAGCAAGATTGGTGTGTTTATCATGGGCGACAAGCCAATTGCCGGAATGTTCAGCTGAAAAAATAAAAAATTTTGCAGTTGCAATTAGCATAGAAATGTATTGGCAGACTTCACGAATGTATCTAGCATCAGTGCCACAAATGGATATCCCCGTGGCATATTTGCATTTTCTGAAAAATTTTACATGATGGTTTAGTTTGTAAAAGTCTGCGTAAATTACTCTGTCTCCAAAACACTTGTAAAGACACTGAACCAAGGATCACTTGGTGAAGTGGAAGTCAGTGTTTTGTTCATCAACTTCTATAAAAAGCGGAAGTTTTGTCTTGTTGATCTTGGAATACATTTTTGGATAGAAAAGCAGTCTCTAATGGACGGGCAACAAAACATATTGCTTTCGTAGCGACCCAAACCTTCCCGCACACCAGGTTTTCTTGTTTCTTTTAACATGAAGTCAAATGATCTTTTAGACGTTGAAAAAGTATAAGGACACGCCCTTTTATTATAATCATTACGGTATGCTTACTAAGGCCTGTAAATATCAATAATATGATATCGCCTGGTTGCTGTGGTTCGTCAGCCTCCATTTGCTCTTCATCAGATTGTATCTTATCTTATGGCGGAACAAGATCGGCGTCCAACATCTCCTCATCATCTTCATCAACAGACAGGAGATTCATGTATATGCGCAACAGGGCAAAACGCGGCTCATTCTCGTCGATATTTTCATTGAGCTCAAGACCCCTTAAGGGGGCAAAGGCGGCTTGAGAGTTAGAGATGCGCGAACAGACTTACCTGCGAGATGAATCCGAGTAATGCTTTTGAGAAATAATGCATCTAGAGGCACTTTTTGTTCTGGTTCAGTAAGGGAGACATGTGAATAGCCCTTCAAATTAGTGGCCCCCTATCAAATTTTTTTAAAAACAACTTTTTGTGTAGGAAGGTGTCTAAAAGCACCTTTTTCATTGTTTTTAGCGTACATAAAATCCTTAGGACATGATAAAACCTCAGTTTGAAAAAAATTGAGGGTATCCGTAAACCGTAGAAGTACCGTCCTTCGTCCATATTCACAATCAAACGAGTCTAAAATAGTGGCCTATTTTTACAAATGCGTCGCAGTTTAGGTAAGTCTATGCGCACATCTCTAACCCTTCAAGCCCCCTACGGAGGGGGCGTAGGGGACTTGGGTTGAGATGCGCACACTCACATACCTGAGAGGACACTAATTTTGCAGTTGATGTAACCTAAACCCCTTGCTTTAAGACAAAAGTTGTTACTTGCTCAAACTCATAGGTGACGTCTGGACCTGCTTTTTTGCACCAACCAGCTATAAGTTTTTCCATTTCAGTGAGGTCGTCGGTTGGTGTCACTCGAAAGTCAAAGTCTACAACGAAATTTTCAAAAAAAAAAATAATTTTTTCGGTCAACACTCACGAGCTACAAATGCTGGAGGGACTACGTTAGTCTCTACACCACCCACAACTTTGGTTATGTTCACACTGGTCACTTCCCCAAAGGTTAGTTGGGGGTTTTCTTTGAGCTTCTGCAGCTGTTGTTTTCGGAATTCGGACACACTTGCAATGATGGAGTGCTGAAAGGGCATGTTAAAAGTGTAAAGACTAATAATAAATTACACTGCTACCAATTTTGGTCCAGGAGTATTTTCAAAGAAGCGAGAGCCATGGCCTGGATTCCCAGGACATGTCACCTTGACCCCTGAAAGCAGATGACCTCTTTTGGACGCTACTCGGTTATACCCCCCGCTCCAATCGTTTTTTCTAAAAGTGATTAAAAACAATTTTTAAGTAAAAATTTCGCTAAAAAGAGGCCGAAATAGTAACTTAGAGGAGAATAGGGACTGAATTGGGAGGGGAAGGAAATCATAGGGGCAACTAATTTGAAGGGGTCCAGTGCAAAAAGTGCCTCTAGATGCATTCTCTGATCAAGAATATTGCTCGGATTCATCTCGCAGGTATGTTTGTGTGCGCTTCTCTATCTCTCAAGCCTCTTTACGGGGCGACGGGGGCTTGGAGTTGAAATGCGCACACAAATATACCTGAGACATAAATCACTCGAGAAGAAGGTCTGGATGCATGAAAATAGCATGCATACCAGAGCTTTTTTATGCAGCAGGTCCCTGCAAGGGAAACTATTTTCAAGATCTTCTCTTTTCTTACAGAGTGGCCCCCTCCCCTCTCTTAACAACCCTTCTTCCCAATAAAATATAGTTGAGTAGTCCTTTTACAAAGTAGCCCTATTCTTTTCCCTTCCCCTTCCAATACAGCCATTAACTCCTTTATAACGGTATTTTTGTCTTTTGGCATAAATAATGCTTAAAAATGGTTTTTAAACACTTTTAGAAAAATCGATTTGGCGGGGGGCATATCCTAGTAGCGTCCTTTTTGTTTATTTTTATTTTTAAAAATAAGAGCACTAACACCAAGTGCACCTCTGGCCATAGTAGAGTCGATAGACATCATCTTCCGAAGATATGCCTTCGTCTAGGTTGAATCCGACATTGAGGTCTTTAAAGTGTTGCGTCTGAACATATTTTTCCATCCCGTCATGACTGCCTATTTCCTCGTCTAAAAAAATGAGGAGGTAACAGATTCAAAATTTGGCTTATCTTTCGTGTATGGCTATTTACAGGTGTAAGAGCATGCTTTTTTTTTACTAATTTCCAGATAGAAAGTTTTGGGCTGTACAAAGATTAGGGAATATAAAACTCGAAAATGATATCACTGGCCTTTTCTGGCAAAAAAGTAATGCACAAAATGCCAGATTGGAATTTCACTGAATTGGGAAAAAAACTGTTGGAATTATGCCAAACTGGTAAAAAAGCGACTCGAAAATTGTCGAACTCTTAAGATCTTCTCTATAATTGATTTCAATTCATAACTTTTCTTAATGGTTGCTATAAGATATTGAGTTACCTGCATGTTTTAGATGTGATTTCTCAGCGAATTGTAATAAACATGCCTGGCATCAACAGAAGTTTTGCAATTAGTCGAGGAAGAGTGAATATGATAGACGTACAACAAATCGCAGTCCCTTCTGGTGGTGGACGTGTACGAATAAAGGCCCCTCAAAACATAGTGGATGTGTAGACAATTCAATTGCTCTAAGGCTTTAGGGACACAAGAAAAATTAAAAGATGTAAACATTCGAACAGTAGATTTTTCGAGTTAAGGAATTTTGAATTTCTCTTTTACGAGTTTGGCATTTGTTGAATTACTTTTTTACCAGTTCGGCAAATTTCTAACAGCTTTTTAACGACTTAAAATTTGACGAGATATGTGTGTATCGAGTTTTGAATTTACTAATCTTTGTGCGGTAGATGGCCAGTTTGAGACGGTTTCTTTTTCAGCCAGTTTGAGATGGCTTTTATTTATTTTTTAACTTTGTTAAAAGTTTGTATTGAAAAGAGTTTGTTGTTAATTTTTTTTGGAAGTTTGTCTTCAAAGGAATTAGTTTTTAATGTCGGTGGCTGTTTGTCTTGAGAGGAACTTTTATAAGTTTTGGTGTCTCTCCTTGTCCATGCACCAACTAAATTAAGTGAATGTCTACTTGCTGTATATTATTTTTCTTTTTTAGACTTCGAAATTTTTTGTCTCGTTTTGGAAGAAGTACATACAATTTATCAGCTTTTTTCTTACAGGGAACTTCCAAAATTTTAGATTTTTCTTCACGCATCTTTTTTCACGCACCAATCGAACTAAGTGGATATCCACTTGGTGTAAGATCTTTTTTCATTTAGCTTCTGAAACCCAGGGTCAAAACCTCCAGAGAAACTGTTTCTATCTATTTGGGAAGAGCGAAGGGTTAAAGTGTAGAGTAAAAATTCTTTTGCATACAACTAAGCCATAGGCTTAAGGTTGGCCAGCGTAGGTTAGCTGAGACCCAGCGTACACCCTGTTCACCTAGGTTTGGTTTCACCTAACTTTTTTTTAACTTACTCTGGATGGTCTATACACCAACCCAACCAAGTGGATTTACCTGTCAATGGATTTACCCAATTGTTATCTAGGACTTACCTGGTCCCCAAACCACATTTATAGTTCTCAAAAAGTTGGTTTTTCCATTGTCCCTGAGTTGCCGGAGTGCTTCCATGTACTGGATGCCCATACTCTTCATGTCTTGAGTGCCTCTGCCATATATTTTGCCATCTTCATCTTTGTGTGCGTAGTAGGGAGGGTAAGTCCAGTGTTCAGGAAAAGTGGGCACCACATCTGTGTGTGAGTACAGCAAAATAGAGGACAGAGAGGGATCCCTCCCTTTCAGAGTCATGCCTACTATTGGTTTGCCGGCAACACACTTCAAAGGACTTTCACATGGCATATAATTTACACAAAAGAATTACCTCATAGCTCCACGGAGTCAGACCTATTTCTTCAGCATATTCATAAAGGAAATCTTTGCACTTGTCTAAAGTCACATTAGCTATCAAATTTGCATTAAAAAGGAAAGTATCACTTCACGTTCATTTCTTACACTTTTGATTGGTTGGTGTAGTGCACATAGCTACATGCAGCTTAAAATTGGCGCCGGCGTTAATTATATTACGTCCCCAATGGTACGACAACAACAACTACAAAGACAGTGGATGTCCCTAAGTGCATGCAGTAAGCAAGCGATTTTTTTTTAATTCTGCTTTAAATTTGGGTTCCTAAAGACATTTTAACAACAGCCGCTTGTGTTCTCCCCTAAAACTGAGAATATCCGGTAGTAAACAATTTTAGATGATTATCTCTTACCATATCTTCACCCATTTTCAAACGGAGTGACTCAGAATAAAAGAATCGGTAATAATGTATTAAACTCCCCCCCCCCCCCCAAAAAAAAGTACTTTGTTTTTCTAGGTACATTGACCATTTAAAAAAGCATTTTTATACGATTTTTGAGAGATTAA
>BBSZ01001686.1:0-36358 GCA_000981365.1 Subanguina moxae | reverse complement strand
ATACCTTTCTAAACTCCCAAATAAATTAATTTAGAACTTGAGCCGTCATGAAACTCAGCTTAAAAAACAGTGAAATGTTAAAAATCCGTATGAGTGGATTACTAAAAACTCTAAATGATCCTTTAAGCCATGAGCAAAGAAATTAGAATCAAGGTTGAGTTGAAAACCCAACAGAAGAAGAGGTTTTCTTTGATTTCTGGCTTAAATGAAATTTCACTTTAAAATGAAATTTCATTTCACTTTAGCTAAAATGAAATTTCATTTTAGCTTAAATGAAATAGCTAAAGTGAAATGAAAAATGAAATGATATTTCATTTCATTTTGAAGTCATTTCACTTTAGCTATTTCATTTCACTTTGCGTCATTTCACTTTCAGATTTCATTTCATTATAAGTTTCATGTCATTTTAGCCATTTCATTTAATTTCATTTCATCTAACAAATTTCATTTCATTCTAAAGTCATTTCATTTTAGCCATTTTAAATGAAATTTCATTTCATTTAGGAAAACACTGGTCAAGTCCCATTAATCCGTCACCATAAAAAGTTCGATCCACAGTTGGGTCCGACCATTTTTTTACCTCAATTTTTGACATCTTTTAAAATGACTGGCAAAATTCAATTTGCCAGTTGTTTTTCAAAAAGCCAGCATTATTGTTGTCTACAAAGCCAAAATTTTATTGGGAAGAAGGGCTGTATAAGGGAGGGGAAAGGGCCACTCTCTAGGAAAAGAAGTCACCGTCACCCCCGTAAGGGGGCTTGAGAGTTAGTGATGCGCGCAGACTTACCTGCGAGATGAATTCGAGCAATACTCTTGCTCAGAGAATGCATCTAGAAGCACTTTTTACCCTGGTTCAGTAAGGGTAACGAGTGAATGGCTCTTCAAATCAGTGGTCCCCCCATCATTCCCTTCCCCAGAGAGCATGTTTGGAAGCCACAAACAGCGCCAAAGCTGCTCTAAGCACTTTTTCCGGCAATAAGAGGGCTTCTTACATTGAAGGCGGACTTTATGTACAAAAATCACAACTCTTAACACGTTTAGGAGTAAAGTATCACTACCTATCTTACTTTCAGGAGCACCCTCAGCATGTTCCAGGTTACAATTCTTCCTTTTCGGCATCACAAATTGTTTCTGTGAAAATAAAATGGACGATGACAAATCCCGACACTTACACGGTTACCATAAAAATTAGCGAAGCAAACTAACTGGATTGATAACACTACAAAAAAAATCTAAAATCTTTATTATCAAAAAGCCACGCATCACGGAGACTACCATAACTGACCTAACTTGGAAAATTGAAATTCTTAATAGGGGCGTTCTGTACAACATTAATATCTTTCTCTTTTCATTAGTCTTGTTCCATCATCATTTCGTTCAAGTCGCTGCTACCAATATGTGTATTTGATGCCACATTCTTTAAGTTGCCCCTACCGCCACCGTGACTGCCCCTACCATCACCGTGATTTCCCCTACCACCACCGCGATTGCCCCTTCCTCCACTTCCACGACCTCGATGACTCTGCCGATTATTTTTTCTGAATTGTTCGTCTGGGCGCCAATTGAGATCATTTCTTCGCCTGGGATACAGAGAACCAGGAATTCGGCCAGCAGTGATGTGCCATACAAGCGGAAAATGAGGATTTAAACCATTCCAATTTCTTGCGAGATCATTAGAGAAACGGGGTGATGACATCAACGACTTCCTTGCTATCGATGTACAGTTATACACCTTGGTACCCCTTAAATTCGCAGTAAAGCAAATTTTAAGCAAATCCCAGCTAACCTTTCGAATTCAACTTCATCTGAAGGAATTTCTGACGGATTAAGTTCTTCTACCTCTCTCAAGATTGTCATCGAATTGCCTTCTGGAAAGATAAGATATTCACCGGCTTCTAATTTTTCCAAGGAATCCATGAGCACACACATTCTCGCAGTTCTTGATTCTAGCCTAGAAAATAAAGCAAACTCGTAATGCTTTCTCGGAAAAAAACAATATTGCTGACTTACAATTGTTTAAGCTCAGAAGAAAGATTACAAGTTCGCAAGTTTCCCGAAATTCTTTTTATTTGTAGACAATGACCGATCCTCGGATGGATGTGCAAATTGCACTGTTCAGCGGAGTCTTTCACAATACCAGTAACCAGATTCCATAATTCTTCTTCAAGATGCAGTTTCTACAGAAAAAAAAAATTTTAAAACGGTCAATCGATAGTTTAAAGATAACATGATCTCACGTCTGAGCCAATTTCAGGTAAGTACCTGAAACTCACTTATAAGCTAGTAATTAGCAGCATAAATATACCCACTCTGTTTTGATGGTCACTGATACCGGGATTCCATTTTGATCCACGCCTAACAAATTAATTTTTCATGATTCGCAAAAAATAGATTACCAGGAAACATACCATGATTTGATGTCCTCACAAGAATCTCATGTTTACCCTCTTTGTCAAATCTCATAACAGAATACCGCTTTGTCTTATATGCATCTGTATGATTCGCTTCTTCTTGTGTGATATCCGTGAAGTCTTGGGGCTGTCCTGCAAAAAATTACGTAAAAATTAAAAGCAACTTCAATACAAACCGGTTATCTCTGTCGAAAATGACTGGCTGTTTACGTTCAGACCCATAGAATCAAGAATCCCCCCAAGTATGTCATTTTCTTCGACCCTTGGTTTTAATGCTGCAGACTGGTTAACTGGCGCAGAACTGAAACACAAATATTAAAAGTACCTACCTAAACAAATCTTTAAATAGATATACCTGCTTGCTGTAACCGGCGATCGATTAATAAGCTCGAAAGTTTCTTCAATTTGCAAAGGACACTCTTCATCGTCCGATTCTAAACTTTGAGGTGGTGAGTTAACTTTATGAGTGATGGTCCAAGCTTTTTATAGGCACGAAAATATGTTCTCATTGGAGAAAAAGAAAATAATTACCACACCTTCAATCCCACTAATCTGGAATTTGGTTTTCTTTGATGACTCATCAGAGATTTCCATATTTATATCAGATACTGTCGTCGGCTCAGCATTGTGCTCGCTCTTAACTTCTGGCTCGCGTCTAGAAGTCAGCATCTCTCGAAGAGTTGCTTTGGAAGTTCGTAATTTGCTAGAATTGGGCACGAACTTTTTTCGCAGTTCACATTTCGCAGTCCATTTGATGAATTGGCGAGTCAAATACAGCACTTCGAGTTGGGAGGCTAGAAGCGGTTTTGACACGAAAACAACACGCTGAATGGACCCTGGAAATATAAACCTCGATAGCCTTTCGAACAATTCTCTTTACAAATTAAAGCGCACCTTTCTTAACGCGTTGTACAACAGAGACACGGTTGGCAAAAGTTTGATTCCTGTTAGGCCACCTGTTAGACATCAAATGACGAACAGTGCTGCCATCCATCAAAAATTCTATGCCCTTTTCCATCGCCCATTCTACTGCTTTCTCGTCTTTTTCAATTGGAATCTAGGAAAAGAACATTAAAATTAAAGTGACTGAGAAATCAGTCGCATACCTTAACAGCCGGCTCCAAAGCAAAATGTTGTTCGATAACACTAGGATTCATGTTGTACTCACATTTACGTCTCACCTAAAAGCTTGTTTTCGTGTTCGCGTTCGCCTATAAGAGTTAAACGCACGTCCGGAATATGAATTCGAAGCTGTTTTCCAGATTGCAAAATTTCAGAGACTATGAGCCGAAAATTTGGATTTGGCATTTGGTCATCCCGATGGTATAGCCTTGGCCAGTCAACACTGCTCACCTTCTCACTAAAATTAGAACTCCCTAGCACCATCTTGTATTTGGAAGATTCTCGTGACTAAATTATTACTGGTTACTTTCAATTTTTTTTTAAACAAACGGTTACGTCGAAAAAGTCCCGAGAGCCTACAGCCTGATAGCGGAAAGGAGATTTCTTCCAATGCTTTACTGCATCAAAAGCTTCTTTGATGAAGCGCTCTCTCTCTTCTTTGAGCCGGTCATCCATTGCCTAAAATTGCAATGTCCACATTAAGCATCACTTAAAAACATGATTTTATAAACCTCAATTTCTAACTTATTCATATCAAAGCGAAAATTTGGAACTGTTGACAAGAAATTTGAAATAATGGCTACGTAACGTCGATGATCTACTGGTAAAAGACAGGAGTAGAACTCGCGAGGAAGGTGCAGAATATTCATATTTGGCTGCCATGGCATCTGATCAGGCGCAATCTATACAAAAACAAGTACGTGAAAGCTAGATGAATAGACAAGATTGACTACATTTACTCTATCTCCTTCATTAATTTTCGGGCGTCTTTTTTGCTCCACAAGTTTGAGCGCTGCTTCCTTCCTGTAAGTACCGGGTTTTATAGGTAATCCAATACCGCTAAATAAAATTATTTAACTTACTTGTCCAGTCCTTCCATTCGAACTAAGTCTCGAACTATCATCTTGTCGTGAGCCCGTTTTTTAAGTTCTAAAGGGTCGTCTGAGTCTGTCCTCCTCTTTCTTTCATTGGATTTCATTGACATCTGAGGATTACGAGCAGGCAATCGATTAAATCTCATATTGACAGGCTTTACAGCTTGATCTCCTAAAATAACTAGTGATCCAAAAGTTCGTGGACAAACTTCACAAAAATGTGTTTGTGGCATGGTGTTTTTGGCCTATGTTCTGCTAGTGTCTTCTGGTCATGTTGTATACCAAATGTAGCTTATAATCTAGGCTACATTTTAGTACATAACATGCCCAGAAGACACTAGCAAAACATAGGTCAAAAACACAATGCCACAAACACATTTTTTTGAAGTTTGTCCACGAACTTTCTGGACCACCGGTCACTATACTTTTGAGGTTCAGCCTTTAACGCAAAATTGAGCGAGCAAGAAAATACCGTAATTAATCAAATTCCTGGTGTTATCCGCGGAGGGTTCAACCTCTTGGCCCAATGCTTTCTGCGTCTTAATCCGAATACACACAGGACAGCCCATCATCTCGTGCTCTAGACGCTCTTGAAAGTCGGTAATGTTTTCGAGTTCTTTGCAAAATTTTTCGGTAAGGTGCACAGGCTTTTCTTCCACTAAAAGAAGAAATGAAATTAACTAGTCCCGGATATTGTAAAAAACTTGCTCTATTTGTTTGAAAAATAAGAAAAACAAACTCTTTGAAGTAGATGCTTGAACATTTGGAACTTGATTGCCCAAAGCATTCCGTGCTTTGATACGAAGACAAACTGGACATCCCAACATTTCGTGCTCCAAAATTTCTTGAAAATCTGTCATTTGAGCCAATACATCACATTCCGTTGGTTCATCTTTGGTTTTCACTGAAGACATCCTGCCCTTCAATTTTTTTTTAAAGAGACAGAATAGATGAACAGACAGAAAGGGAATTTTTTAAAAGACAAAACAGTATAGAGCAAAATAAAAGTCGTAGATTACAACCAGTTGTCAGATTAAAAAAAAATATAAGGAAGAAATTTCGAAAATAAGTTTTGAATTTCCAAATATAAGCAACTTAAAAATTTGCGGCAATATGAATTTCATTAGCGAGAATTGTCGAGGCTCTACCACTGTTTTCATAACGAATCCTAATCCCTAACTCTAATCCCTTAAATTTACCTTAATCTTAATCCTAAGGTTAGGATTAGGGTAAGTTTAAGAGTAGGGTTAGGACTAGGATTAGTTTAAGGATTAGGGTTAGGGTTAGGGCAAGGATTACGGTTTATAATCCTAAGGATGATCCAAAATCCTAAGGATAATCCACAATCCTAAGGACAAAGGATTATGCTTAAGGATTAGGGATAGGGATAGGATTAGTTTAAGAATTAAAATTAGGTTGAGATGGAGGGTAAGGGATAAAGATGTGCTTTATTCCTCTCATTATGCTAACATAATTAGCATAATTAACATAACATAATTAGGATTATACATTTTATATTAGAATTATATTTCGTCAGAATAGCCCTAATCCTTAACCCTAATCCACTATTAACTTAATCCTTTTTTCCCAACCAAACCTCGTTGAAAGAAAAAGACAAATCCTTTTCCTTGCATCAGATATACTTTTTTTGCATCACATATACTTATTTCTGCATCAAATATACTTATTTTTGCAACAGATATGCTTTTTCTCCTATTTAATTCCTTATATCCATTGTACGTGTTTACGTGTTTTTCTATCCATTGTACGTGTTTAAAAATAATAATAATTTCTGAAAAACAGCCCAAAAAACGGTGATTCACTTCTGTCAAACCTTCTATAGAATGCTCTAATTAGCACAGGAAAAAGGTTTTGAAGGCCTGAAAGTAAGAAAAAAAAATTCACACCAAGTGGACGTCCACTTGGTTTGGTTGGTGGATGGCTGAATATTGACAAACACTTAAACTTGCACAGGTTTTTTTCACGGAAAACCGAAACACCAGTAAAGCTTAGAATTGTAATGTAAAAAATCTAAATTTGCAACCGATCCTGTATCACTTTGGTCACAGACACCCCCAAAATAACCATAATCTCCTTGGCATAATCTACCCCTTGAAAACCACATCTGATGCAAGAAAAAGTGTATCTGATGCGAAAAAAAACTGATGCAAAAAAAAGTATACCTGATGCAAGGAAAAGTACCATACAAAGAAAAAGGAGCAAAAGCAAACAGAGCAGTAGAGAAAGAGTAAAAAAAGAGTAAATTTTTGAATACAATGCTCCAGGGCTGTCATAATACCACTTAAAAGCGGAATTGCCGCTTTTTTGCTATTTTTCCGTTTTTATCATTGAAAAAGATCTAGTCTTTTTTGGCATTGAAAGTGAGGGACTACGGCTGATTTGGTGTTTGAATTTCAGCAACATACATATGAAATATAGCATCCATTAAACCTGCTTCAAAATTTACTAGTTAGTACAGGAAAAAAAAAACCCTGAAAATAAGTCTAATAATTCTTCTTAGGTGGTTAGTGAGCTAATTGCTGTGTTCGTGAGCCTAAATTTATCAAATATCCCATACTTATAATAATTGCCAGAAATGCATGATCCAAAAGTCTAGAAATATGAACTATTGTACAGCCGTCAACGTTGCAAAAAAGGTTTAGAATTCTTCTTCGTAACTAAGCCAACAGCAGAAACATGGAGCAGCACATCTACTTACAACAACAATCGGTTATCAAAAAAACCTAAATTGCATTATTCATTCTTCCAAGAGCATTCTGTTGCATCTAATTGAGAGCTGAAGCCTTCGCGTTCTAGCTCATCGAAAATCTCAAACGAGCAATCTGCTTCGTTTTCATCATTACCTTCATCTTCGACAATCACCTTGGCATCTTTGTTCAAAACCAAAATTTCAGCAGGGCCGTTGCGACTTGTCAAGCTCAGTTCGTACGTCACCACTTCAGGCTCCTTAAGAAAAAAAAAATTAATTGGTGCGCTCAGCGCAAGGAAGGCTAACATTCATGTTTTCTACAGTTTTCACCTCCATAGAAGCAGTAGCCGGAGCCCTGAGTATAATCGTTAACGAACTAGGGAACGCTCCCCGAATATCTTCATGAGTATTGTAAAGAAGCGAAAAGTTGTCATTATCTTCACACACATTGCGAATGCTCTAAAAACGAGAAATAGAAATTAATTGACCAGAGAACGGCAAACGTGCCTGTTTCAGCCATCGAATATGTTCATCCAGCTGATGTTCGTAGCGCTCCAAATCCGTCAGCTCTGTTCGCAATCCATCAATATATTCACGCTGCTCTGGTTTCAACTTGACTGAACTTTGGCCACCTCTAAAAATAGAAGTGTTAGCAAAAAAAGCGCTCCGATTTTCGAAATTAGTTTACCTCCATCTAATAAGGTTTTTGCCGTATTTTTCTACCAACCCGATTCCTTGTAGAACAGCTGTAATATCGTAAATGCGTCTCTTTTGTTTAATTCCCAACAAACGAATAGCCTAAAATAATTACCATCTAGGAACAGAAAACAGTTTTACTGTTACACGATAAATTCTAAATACCTGTGCAAGATCAACCAAGCCTTCAGGAAGAGAGTGAAGGAACTCAAAAAATTTTCCGGCTAGTAACAACAGCGACTTCGGACCACGAATAGTTCCACCAACCACAGCACGGGCAGGAATTTTAGAGGCCAAATTCGACGAAGATGGATCATATTTGTATTCTACCATCTCTTCCTCCCCTTGATCTTCGTTCTCGATTGGAATCAATTGATGTTCTTGCAGATATCCCTCCTGAATTGGATAGAACACAGGCCTGGACGACTCTGAATGATTGTTAGCTTCTTTTTTGGCGTTGCTGCTCACCGCAGTATCGAAATCTTTTGATCTGCTCTTTCTTGTTCTGAAAAAAAAGTCGAGCATATTATAGTTAAAAAAAGTATAATAACCTCAATTTAGATACATAAGACTTATCAGGGCCACTCAATGTCAGCAAGTTATTGCAATCCTCCATTATTTTCAGCACTGTTGATAGCGGAGAAAATTATTCTGTAAAAAGCCAGTACAGTCAACGGGAGACCAACGCATTTTTTTTCGGAGCCACCCCTACACATATAAAGCTGAAAACATCGTACAGTCGACTCTCGATATAAGAGCACCCATTGGGACCGACAGTTTGTGCTCTTATAGCGAGAGTGCTCTTATAGCGAAGGTAAACTTTGTCTGTTTTACAGTCTTTATCGGCCAACCAAATTTTTTTTTAGTGCTCTTATACCGAGAGTGCTCTTATAGCGAAGTGCTCTTATATCGAGAGTCGACTGTATAAACTTTACTAAACATTCTTCATTTAAGAAAATTAACAATAAAATAACACGTTCATCAGTGTAGAAACTAAATTCATGCGAATCAGAAGCTCCTGCTACCCCTTTACTTCATGCGTTTTTCATCACATCAGCCGGGCACAAAATTGCTTAACACTAGAATTACGACACGGGTCAAAAACGACCCAATGCAGTATTAGACATATCGTGTTTTTGACATATGTTCTGCTAGTGTCTTCTGGACATGTTACATACCAAAATTTAGCTTAGATTCTAGGCTACGTTTTGGTATATAGCATGCCCAGAAGACACCAGCAAAACATAGGTCAAAAACACAATATGTCTAATACTGCAATGGGTCGTTTTTGACCCAATTCTAGTGTTAATTTCACGAAAAATGTGCAGAGGAAAAAGAACGGGGCAATTCAACACCTTTAATCACTACAATGTTCACTAAAAAGATCTAAAGAGGAAGTAGGATTAGCTCACAAAGTCAATTAGCCAAGCATTTTGCCCACCTCTGTTAGTCATATTTGCCAACTTTCACTTAAAGATCAATCATTTTTGTTTAGCATATCTTTGAAGCAAATCGTACTTCTCTTTGGCAGCTTCTGTTTATTTTCATTCGTTTTTACGGCACAGTCCGACATTGGAACAAATTAATTTGAAAACAATAGATTCTAAAACATACAGATTTCGGAACAAATTGATCCTGAAACAAATTGTCTTACAACAATTTTTTGAAACAAGTTGCTTTTAAAAAAATTAGTTTTTAGTGAACAGGGCTCTGAAATAATATGTATTTTGCACTCATTTGACGTATTCAATGTATTATTATATACATTTAAGCATTATAGTTTATTTTTTTACATTTATATCACATTTATCCATGCACTTACTATCATTAAAAGGGTCGTTTTAACATAACTCCAATCAGTATATGCTTCTCCCTATTTTAAAATCTACAAATTAACACACTTCTACCAAGCTCATAAGTGCAGACACATCCAATAACTGATCTTTATTTTAGCAAATTTTCTAACGACAAAATCAAGCATGGTATCTAAAACTGATCCATAACAGTAAAGTTTATGTGATTCTTTACATATTTGAAAATTCCCTTGCAACTGATCCATAACAGTAAAGACGATGCTTTAAACAAGGCCAAATATTTGTAAAGCCCAATAGTGACAAAAAAACCGAATACATAACCAACTATTTCCAGAATTGTTTATTTTCAAACAATTCTTTTCAAAAACAGTTTGTTTCAAGACAATTTGCTCTAGAATCAGTTTGTTCCACAATCTGTTTTTTTCAGAATCTATTGTTTTCAGAATAATTTTTTTCCAATGTCTGGGTGTGCCGTTTTTACCAGCAATCGAAATGAGGCACATACTGGTTTATGATCGCTCATTACCACTTTCTCACAACTTGTGTAGCTGAGTTGTTCAATTTCTACACACTCATTTGGAGACCAGAACAGCACTCGATCACACCACGCAGGTACACGCTTCTTTTCGCTAAAAAAAATTAATCTCTAACAATGTGGCGAATATAAGCGCGCTACCTCGAGTCCCATCTGGAAGTGCCGACATCATACTTGTATGTCGGGCGAAATTCCGGCACTCCCTCATGAAACCCATCAAAAGCAGTTTGAAGACGTTGTTGCTCTCTTAGTTCATCAAAGTAAAACAGACTTTGGAATCGATCAGATTTGCACTCCCGAACGACTTTCGCAAAACTCATCTGCGTTCTCAGCCGATAATTTAGATCACCCAGCAAGAATACAGCCTCATGCTCGAAGATGCCCAAATTATTACCAAAACGCATCTGAGAGATTTCTTGATATCCCTAAAATTGTCAGTAAACTGTAATCATAAAGAAATTAAGAAGAACTTGAGCTTCCACACCCAACTCAAAATCCACAAAAATGATGTCTTTCGGTTGTTTTGAAGACAGACACGTTCTCAAGACAAATAAATGTATTTAAAGAATCTTTTTGCCCAGCTCCAGTAACCAAAACATAGTTGAATTCTCCAATATAAGGTTTTTTACCTTGGGGGAGCAAAGCAAAAGTCCAATTTTGGCTTAAAAAATGCTAACAATTTTAAAGAAGATTATGTCCAAGGGTCTTTTGAGCGAAATTACGAAAACGAAAAAAATAGCCCATAAAATTATAATTCACCCCTGACAAACCCTCTTTAGAATACCCTAAGTGGTACAGGAAAAAGGTTTTGAATACGTGAAAGCAATAATATACGAAAAAGAAGCTTTGAAGCCTAAAAGTAAGAAAAAAATTCACACCAAAAGGACATTCACTTGGTTTGGTTGGTGGATGGCTGAATATTGATAAACTTGCACTGGTATTTAGCTGCAGATGCGTATTTAGCTGCAGATGCGGCTGCACACCAGAATTGGCGAGAAAATTTGTTAAGAGGTCGCTTTTTTCAGCCACAAAAATTTACATATACTCATCTACAGTACTCATTTTTGAAAGGATTTATTTTTTCTGTATCACCCCAGTAGACAAAAAGACCTAAGGAATCCAAATCTGGAATAGATTTTAAAAACGTCTTGCTTGCTTAGATATGATTAAAACTAGGAAAAAAAGGATAAGAACTAACTTCACGGCTGACTATGATCATACCTCAGCAAGCAAGCCTTTTCTTAAAATTCTGTTTTCAGATTTAAATTCCTAAGGTTTTTTCCCTAAATGAGTACAGTCGACTCTCGATATAAGAGCACTTCGCTATAAGAGCACTCTCGGTATAAGAGCACTAAAAAAAATTTGGTTGGCCGATAAAGACTGTAAAACAGACAAAGTTTACCTTCGCTATAAGAGCACTCTCGCTATAAGAGCACAAACTGTCGGTCCCAATGGGTGCTCTTATATCGAGAGTCGACTGTATATGTAAATTTTCGTGGCGTAACAAATGTTCCTCGTAACAAATTTTCGCGCAAATTAGGGTGTACAGCCACAATTACCTTGTAGAAGAAGGTATATTCTTATGGGGGGAGGGTTGTAATCTAGTAGAGTCAAACACCTGATTCCGCCGTAGTAGTTCGTTAATTCCGGCTGCCAAATGACAATTTACGAAGCAAATTCGAGAGCCATTAAGTCGTAAACTGACACCAACCCCACCCTTATTTCCTAGTCCAAGAAATCCTGTAGACACGATGGAAGACTTCACTTGAGATAAGATCAAATCAGGATTGTCGTGACGGTAAATGACCAAAAAGATTCCGACCAGACGCACGAAGGTCAACTAAAGGTAATCTTAGATTTTTGATAACGAAAAAAAAAAAAGAATAAAATGCCTGTGTGTAACTGTTAGGAAGTAGTCGACTAATCGCTAGGAGCCATTGAGATTGCCGTACATTACTTTCACGAACATAATTGCCCCACGCTATATCCATCTCTTGCAATCTATACGATATTAAATTTGGAAACGAAACTATTGAGGCAAACAAACCCTATAACTACTAGATCCGGCATAGCAAAGGCGTCAAAACTGAACCAATTATGAAGACCAGTAGGAGCTTTTGCATTAACGTTGAATGTTGTTACGAAAAGTGTGACAGCCATTTGTGAACTTGATGTAGTCTGCGAAGACTTTGATTTAACTTTCATATTCACTCCTTCTTGCCTAAAGTAAAAAATCTAAATGTGTCAAATAGTGTGGGGCATACGTTTCATGCAAATTTGGCAACCTTGCAAAATCAGGACTCAGACTGACTACCGCTATATAACTTCTATTAATCGTCCCGCTTTTCCCGTCACGGCGGTCGGTGGTCAACGAGTTTTTACGGCTTAATCACCCAAAAATTTGGTGCTGACATTTTACTCAAAAATGTAGCTGAAATTCAGGGCTATATTTTTGAGTATAGTGTCAGCACCAAATTTTCGGGTGATTAAGCCGTAAAAAATCGTTGACTACCGACCGTCGTGACGAGAGAGGAGGGAGTATTAATAGAGGTTATACGATATATCGATTTAACACTAAAGTTGCGTCAACTTTCAAAGTATGACCAAATTGGTGCGTGCTATTTGCAAGTCAATGAGTAATTAAAAAAAAAGAGCCCTTCATCCATTTAAAAATAGTCATAAAATGCTTCTTATGTGGTCAATGTAGCTAGAAAGGGCTGTACACCATAATTTACGAGAAAATTTTTTACGAGGAACATTTGTTACGCCACAAAAATTTGCACACACTCATTTACAGTACACATTTTTTGAAAGGATTTCTTAGTTCTTAGACACTGCGGTAGGCAAAACACCTCAAAAATCCAAATATGAAAACAGAATTTTAAGAAGAGGCTTTTGCAAGCAATGGAGAATAGAAAACGGAATAAAGGAATAAAATATGAAAAAATAACAGGAAACCAAGGCAATACAGTCGAACCTCGTTAAACTGGCACCCCTAATTCAAAAAAATGTGTTTGTGGCATTGTGTTTTTGACCTATGTTTTGCTGGTGTCTTCTGGGCATGTTATATACCAAAATTTAGCTTAGATTCTAGTTAACGAGGTTCGACTGTACATAATTTAGAAAAAGCATTGGGTTGATAAATTATTTTTTACGGTTTTTTCCTTTATTGAATATTTAACAATTTTTGATGAAAAATAGCAACGATTTAATCAATCATGTATTCTCCATTATTGCTTACGACCTGCTCCCACTTTTCCAACAGTTGGTCAATGCCCCTTCGCCAGAAATTGCTGGGTCTAGACTTGAGCAACTCGTTGAGCCAGTTTTTGAGGTCTTTCTCGTCATCGAAGGTTGCGCTATTCATGTGGTTGGACAAGAAGCGAAAGAGGTGGATTTGCGATGGTTGCAGATGGTCGGGTGAGTAGTGCCCATCTTCTCGGCCAATTCTCTTTGGGTTGTACGCCCACCCTCCTCCAACAAGGCCCGAAGTTGGTTCTCGTCAAAGTTGGATGGCCTACCGGTGTGGGGGGTGTCTTGAAGGTCAAAATTGCCATTTTTGAATTGACCATACCGGTACTGAGCTGTCCTTTCTGACATAGATCCCTCTCCATACACGTCGCAAATATCCCGAGCCACCGCGGCGGATTTTTGTCCCTTATTAGAGGCGAAGAGAAGCAGGTGTTGAAAGTGCTGTTTTTGGTCAGCGAGACGGGCCATTTAAAAATCCTAAAAATGGGTAAAATTAGTGAAAATAAAAGAGGGACGACGACAATGTGATAGATGAGCTTGAGCACTTTCAAATGCTATATTATGCTTTGCAGTGTACTCAGGAAAGTGTGGTGAGACAAGCAATCTAACAAAACCGAAAAAAATTATTTAACAACCCAATATATGAAACGTTAGCGCATCAAAATAGCTATTATGCGCTTCATTTACTCGGGGATATATAGAGTTTATAAGGCACCTGTGATGGAACTCACCGGCAAAATTTACCTACCGCTCAAATTCTTGCTCAGGCTAGTCCCATACCGCAGTCTAAGGTTAAAAAAGTGGACACCGAGTTGATATCTCTCAGCGGTTTCCATCACCAAATTCAGCAGAACATAGAAATTTGATGGCCAAAGACATCGACTGCCACTTTCAGACACATTAAACGCTTCCAATCTGTTATTGCGGCAAGCATTGTATCAAGGGTGTCTTTATTGGTGGCAAACAATGTGTCAATTATAAGCAGAGCCATAAATAAAGCAACAGATAACAATTCATTCAAAAACAGTCAATACTATTTCTAGACCTTTCTACGGTTCTCGTCAAAGAATTTTCTCGGACTGCGCATTCTGGAGCTTCTTCTGAGATGTGCATTGACCCAATCACGAGCATGCTTACTACCTTCCTTCTCGTCGCCAGAGTCTTTGCCAGTTCTTATTTCTTGGACAGACTTCTGTTCTTCGTCATCTTTCGTATCTGGCTTCTGTACTACAACAGGAAGATCGAACTAAAAAGCTAAGCGATGAATAAAAAATTAACCAAAAACTCGACGCAACTCAGTAATAATTCCGTTATACACAGGTCAAAATAAGAATTTAAAAGGAAATAATGGCTGAATTGGAAGGGAAAGGGAATAATAATAATAAGAGGCCACTTTCTGTAAGCTTCCGTCGCCCCCTTACGTAGGCTCAACGGATTGGAGTTGAGATGCGCATACAAACATACTTGAGACATAAATAGCTTTGAGTGTATGAAAATAGCATGCATACCAGAACTTCTTTACGCGGTAGAGCCCAGTTGGCAAAGCTATGTTTAAGATCTTCTCTTTTCCTACAGAGTGGCCCCTTCCTTGTCCTTTTCCTCCCTTATACACCCCTTCTTCCCAATAAAATATAGTTGAGTAGCCCTTTTATAAAGTGGCTTTATTCTTTTCCTTTCCCCTCGCAATACAGCCCAAATCCTTTTAAAATAGTGTTTTTGTTCTTTCGTTGGTATATAATATACATAAAAATGGTTATGAGACATTTTTTGCAAAACTTTATTTTTCTTTCTGAGAGAGGGTATAACAAGCCTGTACCGGCCTCCGGAAGAACCATCTGGAGAAAAGGCTTATTCCTCCGGCAAAAAACAAAGGCCTGGGGTTTAACCGAGTAGCGCCAAAAGGTCTCTACACCCACCACTGCATCATCGCTGTTCCCATTCGACTCATCTTCAAGTTCTTCTTGTTCCTCCATGCTTTTCACCTAAATAAAAAGCTGATAATTTGCAAACTTATCAGCAAAAACTTTTCACTGAAAAGCTTACCAATACCAAACCGGCTTGGTCACTGTCTTCAATCACGTCTTCTTCATCCTGTTCTTCAACACTTTGATCCTAAATAAGGGCCAATATATTCAGTGGATTTAAATCGAAAACTATTTTTGGAAAAAAATATAATAGATAATCAGTATCCGCGACGGTTTTCACCTTGTAAGATCACTTTTATTTTTCGAATTCAAAGGGACTAGAGAAATGCTTTACACTCAGTTATTAAAAAAACTTACACGTTGGGCTTTATCAGGCCCATTTTGAACCCCGAAGCCAGGAGGCTAGAAAACAGTTTAAATAGGAAAATATCTTCAAGTTTTTTTATCTTCAAGCACAGGGCGATAACATACTGGATCAAATACATTCACTTGAGCAACAGGTAAGTTTGTCACAAGTTTCTCCACTGAAACTAAGGAATCATCAAGCATAGAAAGCGATGAAGTAGAAGACTCTGTAGAAGAAATGACAGCAAAAGTGGAAAAAGAAGTGTCGTTGCCCTCTTCAATCAATCTAAAATGTTTATAAAACCAACATAAAAACAAACGCCTGTTTAAGTGCCTACTTTTCGGCTCTTGAAGGAATTTGCTCAGTCTTGCACTCCGTCGCAAATCTTAGACGAGGCTTAGCTGGAAAAAGCAATATACCTATTTCACAAGCTCAAGTAAACGCAACGTACTTACCAGAACTTACAAGTCTTGACCTCCTCTGGGCTCGCTTTAAAATAGACGTTGGCGTAGGAATAGGTGAAGCAGGCTGCGTTGGCGTTTGACATGCCTCTCCATTATCAGAGAAGAGTAACCGAGAACTTGCTCCAAGACGACGAACAGGAATTCGGCTGATGCCCTTTGATAGAGATACTGGCGTTTGGACGAGTTTATTAACGCGATCCAGATCTTTCGATCTCACATTTCTAAAAATTAATTCGCTTGCATAAAAAAGGGAAACTTCGTCAAAAGGTTTACTTCTTGACACTTGAATTAGCCGTAAATTTCTTATCGGAAAATGCTGAACGAGTATTTTGATTTGTCGGGACTTTTTTTAATTCTGTGGATGCCCCTAACAACGAGGGTGGCACAGCCATGTTGGGAGTAGGTGGAAAGAGCAACAATCGTTGCCTTTTGGCTGGTGTAGCAATTGTCAAGGGTAATTCTTCAAAGATTTGGAACGAATCATCAACTTCAGCCTCCGCTTTGAGATGCGAGAACGCACCAATTGACTTCTTCGTAGACTTCACACCATCCGCTTTGCTTTCGTTTTCAGGCAACAGTCCATCGATACGATGGACACTAAACTTTAAAAATGTGTTTTCTATAGTTCAATTCCACAGATTTGATAATATACCTCAATTGAATCTGGGACTGGATAAGAGGACGCTTGCGCGAAGATATCCTCAAAAAATTATCTTGCTCCTTATCTTCTCTGAGTACATTCTGACGATATCTGTCAAGCACAAATTGTGGAAGCCCTTCTACTCTCTTGAACAACCAAGGAAAGGATTGAAGAGCTTCTCGGTATTTGGCTCTGCTTTCGATAACAAAATCTGGCTCTTTGCTTGTAGAAGGCGGCGGTGGCTAAAAATTTCAAAAGTTCAGAACAGCGCACATATTCTATAACGTCTGAAATGTCCATAACTTTTAGGCCATTCTTTGAGAAACGCTTTTATGCATTCGATCCAGCGTGAAAAAAAAAACAATTGGTAAGTAATTTCGAAGACACTAATTTCCCTTTGCTCCTCTGTGGTTTAAATTTTATCCACCGAAATAATAATAGCTTAGGACTCAAACCACAGAAAGGGAAAGGGAAAGTCCTGTTTCTGACATAAGCGTATACCCCCTAGTACAAGAGCCCACCAAACCCCCTTTACGTCCTAACGGTAGGTGGTTAGCGATTTTTCACGGTCACACAACTTATGCAGTGATACCATGCTCAAAAATGTAGTTGTGTACCAGAGCTCCACTTTTAAATTACGAAAGTTGTGACGGGTGGGGAGGATATAGTAAAAGAAATGTAAGAGCAGAGTAAATGCCAAAGAAAAACAGATCTTCTAGCTAAATGAAATAAAAAAAGCCATTTAGAAAGACCAACCTAAAAATGTGGACATTTCAAATGCGCCAAAATATTTACGTCACCTAAGTAACAGAAAAAATTCGTCACCTCAATAATCAGATTGAATCTGCGCTTTTCAATAACGTTCAAATTAAATTTGTGCACACCGTAATCCAACTTGAGATATTCAGCTAGAAAAAGGCACATTAAATTGCAAAACACAGTCCGAGGGATACCTTTAGCACGTTCAACTTCTTCAGGCGTACATAGAGGAAGCCACTTCAATTCAGATTCATCCATAACCTTCTCGGTACTAAAAACATGACGCATTAACTCCATTGACCTTAAATCCATCAAAGCCATTTTTTTGTCATCAAGCCACATTCTTCTGATTTGATTCATTACTTCCATAGAGAACTCTTCCTGCATAAAGAAAGAGCAACACTTCTCGAAAAGCTTTTCCTGAACAGAACCCCTCTCTGCGCAGCTTTCCAGGTCCAAACAGTAGTAAGACACCATCGTTAGCTTGGATAACTCAGGCAAATGCATCATTAATAGAACAGGAAGAAAGCACTGAAATATTGAGATTATGCACGTTAGATGACACCATAAGAGTCTTAAGTTGCAGCTAATACGTTACCGAATAGCCATTAGGCGGAAACCATTCCTCTGCATTCTTTCTCTCCCAAACAGACTGATTGGGCTCAGCGTCCATAGCCGCAGAAACCAATTCATGTATTTTCATTTGCTTTCTTAAGAAAAACTAGTAAAAAACACCGGAAAAACATTCAACGCCTACCCCTGCAATTGAATTTTTTCATAACGTTGAGTGAACTCCACCACCACTTGCTCGAACAACTTAGAGGTACTAGCATCGCTAGGGAGAAGCTTGTACACCATTCCGAAAGCCACACTAAATACATAAAAAGCATGAGCGCGGCGTAAGAAAATGCAGAAAATCGCATACCCATAAGCATACATTCTCACTTGAAGCGTCGCCTTGTGTTGAATATTAATAGAGTCTCGCCATTCTGCAAAGGTCCGACAAAAAAATGAAAAAGTTTTTTACACAATTTTACCTTGATCCTCTAATGCAGCAATTTTCGCGCTCACACATTCCAATATCAAGGAAGCCCGTTTGAAGAAAACTCTGGCGTGATGGATAAAACCCCTAGCGCTAGGCGATAAATCCAACGGAGGGACCGCAAACAAGGGCGAGCCTAAAATTCAGCTACCATGAATAACTTTATAAGCTCAAGTCAAAATCTCCCATGAACATATGAGTTTTTTGCATCAATATATACATCCTTCTAAGTTTTTAAAACATGGTTATTTTTACTCTTCTTCAATAATTTTCCGGATTATTTTCAGTGAGTAATCCTGAGTCTCCTTTTTCAAATGTAGTATTGAGAGACGCGATATTATTGGTAAAGCTGTAGCACAAGCGTTAGCATCATTATTAATACTGGCACTAGCATTAGCTCGGGGTTTACCAGAAGAGCTTTTCATATTTTGGTAAACTTCGTACTCTTCTTTGCTATGTGAACTTATCACCAATAAAAAATTTCTTACAAGAAGCATCATTTACCAAAAACATATTTATCAGTGATTCTATACCCCAATATACACACAAAGGGGAAAATAACGCTTAATTATAAAGTTTATCAAAATTTTGACCGTATTAACTTGATCTTAAATAAAGACTTTTCTCTGTGGCTGGTCATTTTTGATCACCAACAAAATGAGCACAGCTCAAAAATCTACACACAACAATGAGAAATAGCGCTAATGGTAAAATTTAATTGTAACTACGGCTAGTGCTAATGCTAAAAGCCAATGATAACATGATTACAACTACCAGCCCAGTGCTAAAGATAAAAAAATTAGACGACTCTATGGAAGAGCACTGAGGCGACTGTTCTTTAAAAATTTGACATGAGAAATATATATATGCAGGGAAAAAGCACTTAATTCGACGCGAGATTTTGCACACAGCCTAGGTTCGAACGTTAAAAGCAAATAAAGAGCACCCACACAGATCATCAAACTTCGTTTTCGTCATTTCAACTTCTTTCCATGCCCACTTTTGAATCTGAAAAGTTTAGTTTAAAAAAATCAAGCAATTGAATTCAGGACAAACAAATTTAAGAGCATCTGGCTTTAGACTGCACGCTTCAATTAACTTGAGAATTCCAGGGAAGAAGTTATGAACGAGAACACGCAGTAAGCAAACTTTTTCTTCATTCTAAAAAAGTTAAAAACTGTATCGGAGGAGTTAATGACGAAGATAATAACTGAATTAGTTGCAGGAACAGAATTAGCCAGTCCAACAGCGCACACCCACTTGGAAGGTTCTCGTGGCTCTTCAAAGTAAGCTTCAATGTTCTCGGAAATGTTTGCTATCAACTGTAAATATTACAATTTCAGGGGAATATAAGAACAAAAATACAGTCGAACCTGAATTTGGATTGGTTGCACTCGCACTTGGACAAATTTCTTCTCAGACAAGCAATTCATGGTTATGTAGTATACGGAAGGGTAATATAGTTGATCAATGGAATCTTTAAGAAAAGCAGGTGCCGCAAAACGGTGAATGGAATGAGCACAGACGTCCTAATATCAATGATTAATCTCACAAAACAGGAATTATTGTATGTTTACGAGTAGACCCCTTGCAGTCGAGTCAAACGATTCAGTCGAAGAGAAACGAGAGAAGAAATGCATCTGTCTTGCAAGAGTGTTATCTTAATAATTAACATTTATACATTGACGCAAAGTGATTTCTGCCAACCTATAGTTACACGTCCAACCAATCTTTTTGCATAGTATGCGTTTAAGTCAAAGAGAGAACCCTAAAACTATTGAAGGTAAAAAAGATCATTAAGTAGAGCGAATACAACGACACACATGCATCACACAACTTCCCCCTCTACGATTCTCTATCCATGTCATCAACATGAGAGAAGAATCAAAGACACCTTCGCAATTCTGTGCAGTCGAGCTAGTGCTATCCAATTCATCAAAATCTTCCAATTTGTTTCCGGAAATTTCGTGTTTGTCGATGAGTAAGGTTCGCATAGAGATCATTTGACTGCAGTTGTCAGGATACCACTAAAATATAAGTTATTTCATGGTTGTAATAATCAAGAAGCACACGCTCTGTGTCAAATCAAAGGTTTTGCTGTACAAGCTAACCCTTAAAAGATGGCGCAGAGTAATGTGTCATCTGTCAAATCGTGCGCTATCTTACGTCTATCATCGTGACTATCTTTTAACTGCTTAAGTAGATGGCAAGGTTTTGAATTAACACGGCTAAAATCTCAATACCACAGACCCTAATACCCAAAAAAGGCTTGCTCTGTTATCGAAAGGTTAGACAGCATACAAAGCGAGTGAAAAGTGAAAACAGGATTACTTTTATCGACGGAATGAAGACAGGCTCCTCAAAAGTATATTCTGCAGGATTTTTAGTTGCAGCTTCGTCTTTTGGGAAGTTTATGGAAAGCAAGATAACAACCGGTCCCCTAAAAAAAAAGACTAAGATTTGAAAAATAACAAGAGTTGGCTTACTTTTGCACAACATTAATGCAAACCCAGAAAAATAAGATCGGCCTTGGATCTTCTTCGGGCTCTTGTAAAGCGAAATATTTTACGCAACCTTCAATGTAGAGAAGAGATATCCTGTAAAAACACCTACAGCAACCTAAAAAGGGCAATAAAGTCCTACACTTTTGAAGTTTTTAACGAAATTATAAGCATTCCACCAAAGTTGAACCCCACCACAATCAGCTTAGATTTTTCAATGTAAGCAAGAGCGGAGACAAAGACCTTGTCTGAAAAGCAAAAACTATTTTAATCATCAATCTGAAAAAATATGGAAAAGTGCCTTTTCCCAGGCACTTCGTCGTCCCTTCATCCGATCGAAACACAAACATTTCGTCTTCATAGAATGTTTCTGAAAAAGAAATTAATTTTAAACACGCTTTTGTTTAAGAAGCAACCAACTTGACAAGGGTATCGTCTTTTTAGATTTCACTGGCTCTGCTCTTTCCCGCTGTCTTAACACGCCAAAGTCGGAAGCATTGCCATCTGAATCTACAGTGTCGTCTTCTTTAATATCCAAGTGCACAAGATATGCGTAGCCCAATCTGCATCCAACCAAGAGAATATGCGGCCAACCGGAATGGAACTGTTCAGCGAATTGGAGGAAAGAATTACGCTCGGTTGTACCATCCACGACTCCATGAACACAAGTTATAGGATGCTGCATGTATACACACTTCAAAAGATTCCGAGAGCGTAGCGCAAAATAAGCAAGGAAGTTGTGATGTTTTTCAGCACTTCTATTAGACACAGCAACCACCACACCATGGCAAGAATCTACAAATTAAGAACACGTATTTATCAAAAGAGCCTGGAAAGACAGTACCACTAATTGGAAAATAGATGGCATCATTGATCACAGCCGCCTTTCCAAAGTCATGTTCCAAGTGAATCTGTGCGTGTTCCGTTCCATTGTGGTAACGATAGATTGAGAACTTCCCGGTATTGTTCGACGCCCAGAAATATTTGGTCTCATGACCTAACAAATCGACAGAGTAAAGCAAAAATAAGCCACGGGTTTTTTACCTCTCCATACCAAAATTTTCCCGCTTTCATAACCAGTATGTTCGCTTGAGGCAAAAGATGTTGAACCTCCCCGCCACTTCCAAACACTTTTGTCGTAAAACACCTGGTACTGCAGCCATAATCGCAGCGGCCATAATATCAAATCTAAAAAAATTACAATTTTCCAAGTCAAATGGGGTCAATTAGGGAGGGGGAAACTCAAATAGAATAAATAAGATGAAAGAACTGTATTAAACACAGCTTTTTCTCTCATATAGTTTATGGCCATGGACGATAGGATTTATTACAAAGATGGATCAATAACAAACTGGACAGGACAGATGACTTTGGTATGTTTGTTTGTTATTTCGACGAATGTTATGCCCAAAAACGACTCCGGAAACTGAGAAACCCTGCATAAATATACCGAAAAACTCGGAATAGGATTTTGAAAAGCACTTTAGCGCTTTGACATTTTGCGCCACTTTAAACCTTATTTTTTTATAGCGCTAACGTAAGACTTTACTAAAGAGGTTACTTAAAGGGCATAATCGCAAGTGACAACGCATATTTCATACGTTTGAATTGGCGAAGACCACTTTTGCTTCAGAGCCCATAGGAAAAATCAGCGGATAATATCCAAGAATAGGGATAAAACCCATAGATACAGAATTCTACGGATTTTATCCCATAAGAATAACGGCGGATAAGATTATCCGCAGCATCAAAAAATATCCGCGAATTAACAACATCCTTGGGGGACAGTACCCTGGGAATAGTACCCTGAGGATAGTACACTGGGGAGACAATACCCTGACAGTGCCTTTTACGACCCCACCAAGAAATAAGTGAGTAAACCAGACCTGTATTTTGAAAAAAATTATCCTCCGCCTCCTCCTCCGGCCTCAAATATTTTTTCCTCCACCTCCGTCCTCCGGGGCGGAGGCGGAGAGGAGGTAAAAATCCTCCCCTCCGGAGGATTCCTCCGGAGACCAGCACAGGCCTAGAGTAAACTGCTCAGGAACTCAAGAAAAAAAAATAGTAAGGTTCTCTCGAAAACATTTGCTATATACTGTGCAGTCCTTTTACGCTTTTTGAGACAAATTTCTTTTAAGAAGTGCCAAATTTATTTCTTCAAATTTATTTCGCAAAACAAACGAAAAATTTATTTAAGTAGGCAACAACACGAAAAACGACAAAAATTTAAATAACCTCTGGAAAAAAGCTAACTTTTGGGGCATTTTTTGCTTTCATAGACAGCCACACATAGTACGTTTTGATCCTGAGGACATTGTAGCATGTCTTCTTCCTTGATCCAGCTAACATCTTCTAAAGCAGCAAAATGAAACATCAATAGAATTATTTGCTCTTACCATCTTCGCAGGTTGCCCAAAAGTTTTCTTCTACATGAACAATCGCTGAAAAACGTCTGCTTCGCAGGACGTCCCGTTATACAGGATAACCGCCTAATTGACGGAAGAATAATGAGCTGATCAGCGATTGAAAACAAGCTAACCTTGAGAACGTACATCCCACTATTATTGGATCCCAGATCGCTGTCAAGCTGTGTTTCTCCATGGCTGGTTGTCTCCTCCATGATAGTCCTTTGAGGCATTGGTGGATCTAAGTGCCTTCTCGTAGCTTCATAGATTAAACTTCTATTTAGCTCATGATCCTACAAATGTGATTTGAAATTAGAAGTAAACAAATGAACATAACCTTTATTAAGTTTCTCATGGCCTCAAGCTTCACTCGCAGGTCATGAGTACAAGCACCGTACAGATCCAAACTGATCGGCAACTTAATCTTATTATGTATGGTCTCGAATGCCTGAAATTTCTTACCAATTCATAATGTAAACATAACTGACTAACTTCATCAAAATTTTAAAACCTAATGCACATATAAGCCGACAGTCGCTTTATCTAAAATGCTTTGTTCTGCATGGCGTCTTATCAAAGTATACTACCTGCAACTTTCCTTGATGAATACCACTTTATCCTATCCCCTTATCCAAAACAGCATTAATTCCCTCCAGCATGCACTCAGTATCTGAATATAAATAAAAGTTCAGCCACGGACGAAATGTGAATACCCGTAGGCAATAGAAAATCAAGCTAAACTAATTTTCTAAAAACCATAAAAAGGCGCAAAAAATGTTACGAACATACGACTCAATCAGCCTCAATCTACCGGTTGAAGTCAGGAACTCAAGAAAAAAAATAGTAAGGTTCTCTCGGAAACATCTGCTATATACCGTGCAGTCTTTTTAAGCTTTTTGAGACAAATTTCTTTTAAGAATTCCCAAATTTTCAAAAATTTGAATTCATTCTTGAAATCTTCAAGAATCTCGATTTTTGATGGTCCTATGTAGTAGGGATGTAACGAACAGTCCGTCCAATGCATAATTGATTAGAATCGCATCCCGAAACTAACAATGCCTTGGAGATTTTACCTGATTATATCTGATGATTTTACCCCGTTTCACCTAGGTTTGGCGGTTCACGGCTAACGTGCGCTGGTCAACCCTAGGTTTACTAACGGATGAAGAATAAGTTTGTGACTGATTTTCAGAGCCTTATCTTTTGTCAATTGTAGGATCATATGCTCAAAGACTTATTACCACTTGAAAGCCCTCGTCTCCTCTTTCGAATGGTATATCAACAATTTATTTCACTCAACAAAATGACCACCATTTGCATCAGTAAATTTGCGGAGTTTTTTTTAAGAAAGTTGTCGATGGCTTTCTGTAGCAAGGAAGAAACTATATTTTATGAGTTTGTAAAATTTATAAAAGGTTTTTGCAACCTTTGTGCTGTATTGTCTCACTGCTCACCTCTTCCACCCTTTTTTGTCTCTGAACACACTCCAAAACAAACCAGCACTGTCTTCAAACATTTAAAATACCACCACTCCTACATACATTTTTTTTATCAATCCTCTTTACCAACTGTGTTCACCTCTCCTGAAGATAATCTTCTCTTGCAACAACACAAAAGAAGAGTGTAAAAGTTAGGGAAGGACACACACTGTCGTAAATTCAACCAGCCGGTCTTTCTCTATCATGTGCTGTAAACATGGAAACTGGGAAAACAAGGCAGTTGTTTTTAGGGCTTTGCTCGTGGTGTAGTCTATGCTTCAGTTCTGAATTTTTGACTTTACCTAGTGGAAGGCCAAACACCCTTCTCTTCTAAACAACTCAAATACTGACGCCCGTAAAAGAAGGGTTTTATACTCTTCTTTCTCTCCTTTCTGCCAAAGAAAATTATATTCCTCAAAGAAAATATATTTCTCTGAGGTGTGAGATGCTCTCTGACCAAACAAATGCTCACAACACTTGTTCTAACCAGGCGTTTCAGTCTACTATGGCCTCTACTTCCAATGTAAACCATTTGAATAGTGGAGTGGGAGAAAGCGCAGAAGTGGTTTCTGAGACGGAGAAATTGTGTGTGGTTTGTGGAGACAATGCAGCTAAAATGCACTATGGAGTTCTGGCTTGTCTCGGCTGTAAGGTGAGTTGGTCATTCCTTTTTGACTAATGCTGATGAACTAATGGTAATAATACCATTCAATTTGTTGAATAAAGATCCGAGTGAACGTTTTGACCAATCGGATATATAAAATGGCTGAAGAAGAACTGAATTTTGCATGGGGTCCCAATAGAGACAAAGTAGCCAAAAAGAAGTCTGAAATAAGCAAAGACCGCAGGGTCTGCATCCAAAATCAAAATTTTCCAACATCTATACTTATTTTATATATACATTCAGGGCTTCTTTCGACGTGCCCTGAAGAAAGCCAACCAATACGAGTGTTTGAAGGACAGCCAATGTCGCATAAACAAATGTAAGGCGACATGTTTACCCATCCCACTTGAAATTTTTTAACCAGAATATTTTCAATTTGATTGCAGATGAACGAAATTCGTGTCGGTCGTGTCGCTTGAAAAAATGCTTGGATGCAGGTATGGATCCCAATTTTGTACGGCCGGATCGCGATTTCACTGGCAAACAGCTGGGTGTTCGACTGCCTATGCTCAACAGACAAAAAATTAGTGGATCGTCTGCTGAAAAAAGCAATAAGTTGGTGCAAGAGAAGTATGCCTTGGAAAGCAGGTCAAGAACAGCTCTTCTCCCACTATCACATGAAGGCTGGATAAGGTAGCTATTATTTCGCCCAAAAAGCGACGTTAATAAAACTTCAAAGGTTTGAGGAAATTGCCGGTGGAGATGCGCACAATGCTGATGAACTTGTTGAACATAGAAGCCAAAGTACGTCACTCAATTTTTCCTTGATTTTACACACTTAATAATGCCTCTGAACTTTTACGCATATGTAGTGCTACGAATTTATTTACCATATGTTCCGAAACTTTGGAATCGAAATGAAAAATTCTCCTTATTAAAGCTACGGTCACAATGGCGACTGCGACTGCAGCGTGTAGCGTTTAGGTGCTTACAATGTGCAGCCACACTCCACACGCTGCAGTCGCCATTTTGACCGTAGTCTAAGTGATTTGGGGCGGGGGAGGTATGGGGAAGGGGGTATAACCGAGTAGCGTCAAAAGTAGTCTGTAAAACACGTTGAATTAATTATCATTTTTAATAAAGGTTGCGAGAGGAGATACAGATATTGATGCCTCAGAAATCTACCCTCTACACATAAGCACTATAAAAGAGATTATCGATGAGCCAGTGAAGCTACACGGTAAAAGAACTGAGGTATTTTTTAATGCTTGTAAACATCAAGTAAAAAAATGACCAATCGGTGCATCGCCAAAAAAGTAAAGCATTGGTCACAGTGGAAGGCCCTAACATGACAGCCAAGGCTTGACACTTATCAATCAAATTTCGGCAGGTGTGAAACGATCCTCCTTTCTTTAGGTCAAAAAGACAAAAACTTCAGAATACTATTCAAAAAACACTTGATCTTCGACTTTTATAGGTCTGTTACCTAGATGTAGGGACAAGAGGTGTCCAATAATTAAAGATGATCCGTTTGGGCAATTTTGGGAAGAGTTGGGAAGAGCATCGTATTAATTAAAGTCAAATCCTGATGTAAAATGGGAGAAAAGTTTACTTTCGGCATCAGTAGAATTGTTTAGATGCGGTATGAAGCTCATAGATTAGCCAAAAATGAGGAGCTATCAATGATTGTATATCGTCGTCTGATCGCAGCCATTGATTGGGTAGAATTTTTGTCAGAATTGATGCCTGGAAAACTGTGCACAGATGACCGAATAGCTCTGGTCAAGAGTTGCTTTGCCCCATTGATGTTGTTTAAGGCAAGTTTTAGCAGCTTTTTTAGTAATTAAATAAGTTTTATTCCATTTTACAGTGTCAAATTTACTAATTTTTATACAGCCACCTATTTTTACATTTTTTAGTGTTCAGCAAAAACAGCTGTGGTCACAGAAAAAGAGAACTTGCTTTGTTTGTGCAATTTTGCGTATGTTCCAAGAAACATAGCCAAGGCTTACAGCGACACATAGTAAGCAATCCAAATTTGAGTAACTGTACGTGATTTTTTTTTAATTTCAGCCATCTAGACAATGGTCTTGTTGATCGCTTGCTTAACGAATTAGTAACTCCATTCAGAAGGATACATTTGACAGATGAGGAGATAGTGTGTTTGAGTGCTATCATTGTGCTCAATCCAAGTCTGTTTTTGTAGCACATTTTTCGGCTACTTACACAGTAATTTAGTGGCAAAAGACTTATCTGAACAAGGCGTCCAAAAAATCAATAAACTAAGAGACAGGATCTATGATACTCTCTACGTAATTATCAAAGAGTCGAGGCCATACAGTGTGCCCAGCTCTGAGTTTGGCAACCTACTCCTCTATCTGCCCATTGTCACCGGGTGTGCCAATGCGATGAGTGAGAACTTAAGGTTCGCCCAGACATTCAGCAGTTTAGGAGGTAACAACAACTTTTGGCGCTATCCTAATCACCCAAATTTTCATTCTGCTTCTGATTATTGGAAACACTGGAGCACTTACACTATAACTCCAGGACTCGATTACCCTTAACCGAAGTTTTTAATAATATGTTTTTATCTACGCAACCCAACTAGGAATCGAAACCTTGCAAAAGGGAATCTTCCGAAACTCAACCACTCGGCCACGAGTACACACTTCTCAGGCTTTTTCTTTTATGGTATATAACTAGTGATGTTATTAAACAGTATAGTAAGTGCTGGGGGTATAGTGTAAGCGCTCCATATCAGCTATGCGGAATTAACTATTGACTGATTTATCTAATGCCATAGGAATTCCTTTGCTCACCAGCCTGTTTGGTTGCTTTCCTGTGGAGCCTTTCTTGGAAGGAGAACTTACGCAGCAGATCGGATTGATGTTGGATGGAACAACCAGCAAAGACACAGATATTTATTTGGAAGCGCCACAAAAAACCAACAGCACTCAAAATCTAAATCTAACGGGGTTGTGCAAGGATGCTGAGACACAAACCCAAGAAGATGGCAACACAGCAACCGCGGTAGATTTTATATTCTTACAAGCAAAAGCTCCTTTAATGAGGATAGAGGCGGCAAAACCTGCTTTAAATATGTTCAACTACTATTCTACTTAAGGAACGAGGCCAAAAACGACGACTACCATCTCATTTCACATCTCCAGTGGAAAATGAGTCGCTGAGAGATTTTCGACTATTTCGCCCTCCTAGCTCATATACATTGGAAGAAATGTTTGACGATCTAAACGACGACAACACCACCACCACCACCACCAGCAATCTGGAAGCAACATTAAACCCTTGGCAAGAACAGAAGAGGCAGTTAAGTTGTCAGAGAAGGGCAATGTCCAATTTTCAACAATCTCAAAAGAAGACGCATTTTCAGCATTACTCCCCCAGCAATTGGGCAGCAACAGTCCATTGGAGTGGGCCTGTCCAACAGGCTAACACCATACCTGAAGGACATCCAGCCTTGAGACCTGCAAGGAGCCTACATGCTACTACCCCTCCTTCTAATTGCCCTCAAAAATTTGAGAAGAGACAGAATGTGGAGCATTTTGGGCTGGCCCCCTACCAGTATTATTCCGACTTGTCTGACTCATTTACTCACCACTCCAATCAATATGCCAATTATTATTTGGCGAATGGTCAGAGCAACGATCACCAAATACATGCCAATTTACAAGAACACCGACAGCCACCCAGTTTAGGGATTCCGCCTATCGAGAATCTTACTTTTGAACATCACAATTGATCATAATATGGAATCGTTTCACTTTCAAGGCTCTAAAAGGTGTAAAATATCATCTACCGTATAACCTCTACTAATCCTCCCCCCTCTCTCGTCACCACGGTCGGTGGGTAGCTGAGATTCATCGTACTAATTCAGACTAATGAAATTCAGGGCTATATTTTTGAGTATGGTGTCAGCACCCAATTGTCAGATGGTTGAGCCGTAAAAAATGGTTGACCACCAACCGTTTTGACGAGAGAGAGGATTAATAGAGGTTATGCGGTATATACATATATCTTCTATAAAACCTGTTTTTGAAGCCTATTTCAATGTGTCTTAAAGGCCCAATCAGACCTCCCGCGGGTCAAGAGCCACATTTTTTGACTCGTGAGTAAAAGTGGGTCGTGTTCAAATCATTGGCGATCTGCCAACAATGCGCGGTATTGTCCAATTTTCTTTGGTCGCTACAGTATGACAGAAGATAGGCTTAGAAATGAAATTCATCGAACTGTTCGTCTGCTGCACGCTTCTTCATTCATCCTGGGATCCGACAAAGAAACATCTACCATGGTTAGTTTATATTCTTTCTCATCAGCTCTGCATGAGTATTTGGTGTATCTGAGTTAATAGAAAAACAATGTAAATAATTTTTTATTAAAAAAACTTCTGTCCGTTGGCATGACCAAGTGAACATAGGCACAGATTATTGGGTTTAGCAATATTTATGGGCCGTTCTTTCGACTGCCTTTTTCATAGCTGTTTGTCAGCTTTTTCATAACTCATACCCACCAATGGAAACATATATTTTTTTCTTTTAATGAGTGGTCAAAACAAGTGGTTGCTACTGTCTGTTTGTAATGAAAGAAAATGGTCTGTAGACTACAAAAAATGAACACGGCTTTTAGCGGTTTGAAGGTGATACATATTGTGATAATTCACCAGTTTTTAATCATTAAGATGCTCTCTTTATGCATTGAGGATTGCCTGCCATCTATCTGGAAGCTTGTCAATCCACTTAGAGAAGAAATGGGTCTCCTTGGAAGCAATTCAACCCTGAAACTGTCTCACTCCAAACTCCTCCATCAGCATCCTTGTTGTTTGACCACCATCCTCCTTTCAGGAGGGCACAGTCATTGAATTCTGAGGTTCTTCCACGTCCCTTCTTGTCTTCCACATCAGTGTCGCCTGCGCTGAATCGAGCAAATCATTTTCGAACTGTTCATTGTCCACACTATCTTCTTTCATCACA
The DNA here is from genome assembly GCA_000981365.1 of Subanguina moxae. Taxonomy (NCBI): domain Eukaryota; kingdom Metazoa; phylum Nematoda; class Chromadorea; order Rhabditida; family Anguinidae; genus Subanguina; species Subanguina moxae. Next base: position 5,791 of record BBSZ01001686.1, on the reverse strand, counting down.
AATAAACAGTTAACCACTCGTTGGAAACAGGAGGAAGAGATTTTTCCATTAGTAGGTCATAAGCCTATATAAGTCATGAAAACAGCTATGAAAAAGGCACTTGAAAAAAAAAAAGTATCCATAATTACTCCACAAGCCAATACACAAAAACAGTGATATCAAAGTGAAGAAGTAGAGAGGAGAATATTTTGTGCGGATAAGATATCAACAAAGCACACAATCCAAACTGGCTGTACAAACATTAGTAAATTCGGAACTCGATATACACACATCGAGGAATTGCACAACTTTTGTCGATCCCAAGCAGGTTTATTACATATACTCATTTTATATAGGATTTTTTTATTCTGAGACCCTCCAGTGCGTAAAAAACCCTCAGGAATCCAAATCTGAAAACAGAATTTCAAGAAGAGGTTTGGTTGTTGAGATATGGTCAAAAATAGGAGAAAAAATATAAAAACTAAGTTTGCGGCTGACTATGATTATATCTCAGCAACCAAGCCTCTTCTTGAAATTCTGTTTTCAGATTTGGATTCCTGAGGTCTTTTTGCCTACTGGTGTGCCTCAGAATAAAAAAATCTTTTCAAAAAGGAGTACTCTAAATGAGTACAGTCAAACCTGGATAAGCCGACACCCCTAAATTCAAAAAAATGTGTTTGTGGCATTGTGTTTTTGACCTATGTTTTGCTAGTGTCTTCTGGGCATCTTGTATATTAAAATTTAGCTTAGATTCTAGGCTACGTTTTGGTATATAACATGCCCAGAAGACATCAGCAAAACATAGGTCAAAAACACAATGCCACAAACACATTTTTTTGAATTTAGGGGTGTCGGCTTATCCAGGTTTGACTGTACATGCAATTTTTTTGGATCAAATTTCCGCGTAAATTATGGTGTACACTGTACAGCCAATCTTACGAGTTCGGCATTTTTCAAATTGCTTTTTTACCAGTTCGGCAAAATGTCAACAGCCTTTTTGCAATTAAATAAAATTCCAATTTGGCATTTTGTCAATTACTTTTTTGTCAGATGTTGAAGGTGCTAGTGGTATCATTGTCGAGTTTTACATTTTCTAATCTTTGTACAGTTATCCAAACTCATTGGATTGGTGCATTCCTGCAGAGAGAAAACAAAATTAGGATTTGAGTAGTCACAAAACATGGTAGGAAGATGTTAAAATATCGATAAAAGGAGTTTTATGTATTAAAATCTGCTTTTCTATTTAAACAACTAGCTGCTACAGCGAAACATATGTACTTCTGGACGAATCTGGACAATTTTTTCTAGCTGGCTTTGGCAAATAAAAAAGATAAATTAGCGACCAAATGGCTATAGGGTTGAGTCTACTCAGTTATTTGTCTAGATATGTCTATTGCATTAGTCCAAACAGATCCACGCATTCGGCAGAGTCAAATATCAATTGCTCGGCTCCTGGTGAAAATGTAGAGGAATCTGCCAATTCACAGTCGCCCAACAGGTCGGTCTCGAATCCAGCGGGAAAGGGGCTCAAGTTGACCTGTCTCATTCCATCATCTGTCTAAAGTTTTAACATGGTATGTAAAATATGTGTGATAAAAGAGCGAATTTCACCTGTTTTTGGTGGTGGGAGTGAGGGGAGTATCCATTGATCAGGGAATTGGAAGACAGACTGGTGAGGGGAGAGCAACAACACTCTTCCGAGCAGTAAGGCGAGTCAGTCTGGGTGCAGGAATCTGTCTTCTCCGCCCATATACTCCTTTGAGAAACTTTGGTGTAGTGGTTGGGCAGGATTGACTTGAATACACCACACTTTATACTTTTCGGCAAAATATCTTGTGTCCCGAAAGTTGGGAATGAAAATTAAAAATTGGTTTTCTCCACAATACCTAAGTGATAACTTATCACTGATAAGAATGTGTTTTTGGTGCCATTTGGAAGCCCTATTTCTCTTCTTTCGATTGGTATATAAGCTTTATTTCCATCCACTCAAAATGTCTACCACCAGCTGCAATACATTTACAAAGTCGTTTTGGAAAATTTTCAATCGGCTTTTTGAAACATTTCTTGTGGAATATCGCCCCATTCCTTCACCAACCAAGCTTTCAACGCAGCAATCGACTTGTGTGGCACAGAACAAACTTTCGACAAAAAAATACGACCATCCAAAATAGTCGAGCACATTCCAGTCATGAGAGTTGGGAGCCCATTCACCGTCTCGCTTCTTCCACTAAGTGTCCACCTTGATGGCATCCAAAAGATTTTCATCGATTTACTTTTAAGTTTCGGCAACGCGATACGAAGGTGTTCTATCTTGCTGAAATGGCTAGTCCTTATCTGTTGGTTTATGGCTTTTGAAACGGTCGCTTGTGGAACATCCATATAGCGAGCAACTTCAGTAACTTTTTCCTCTCTTGCCAAACACGCACGATACCTGCTTTTTGATCGTCCATTCTAAAACATAAGTTTTATAGATGTGAAAAAACAAACAATATACCCATCAAAATAGGCCTTTCAAATGTTATTGAGGAGAAAATCAAATTTTAATTCCCGTTCCGAACTTTCGGGCCACCCGATAATGGCCGCTGGGTTTTTATGAGACCACGAGACGAGATTTTTTAGTGAAAAAAAAGGAGGCATTTTGAAATTCACAATTAAAAGCTAAAATAACAGTTTGTAAGCAAATATACTCGAGGCCTAACGCTTATCCACCTTGTCACCTAATTATATGTAAGAGAAGAGGGTGTGAAATGCACCACATGTAAGTTGGTCCAAAGATCAATGCTAACCGTGAGATTGATATCTGCTGGATTCTCCAGCAAAGGAGGGGTCAATAGGCCAGCAGTGGAGGAGCTGATCTCTTCTGTATTAGCAGCACTTTTGGACTCATCAAACAGCTCTCTGAGCAATGGTTCTGTGGTAATTCTGTTGCCAAACACCTGGCCAAATTGCACATTCTCACTCATCACTCCTGACAGCGTCTAAATCGGCTTGAACTCAATCATTCCAAATATTTTTGGCCTACTGTGATGGTTGGCAACAACAGCAACAGGTTGCCGAACCGAGAAGAGGCATTGTACACAGGCCTTAACTCCTTAACTATTTGGAAAAGCATGTCCTGAACTTTGTCTCTTAGTTCGGCCACATGTTGTTGGCCTTCAGGTGAGAGGCCTTTGGCATCTAAAGCAATGGGTTTAAAAGCTATCGAGTGAGGCAAAAGTTCCCGACCATTTTTAAAACCTAGGAGTGTTTGGTATCATTTGAAAGCCCTCTTCCTCCTCTTTCATTTGATATATAATTTGACTCTCTTACTGATTAAACCTTCTTTTAGAAATGATTATCAAGCTCCATCAGCAAGGGAACAACGCAGAATGGCCTCCAAACTCAGCTGATCTCATCGTGATAGACTACTTTGGGTGGCCGGAACTGAAGAAAAAGGCATGCTCAAAGCTTCAGAGAACAAAGAACCAAAGTCAATGGACCAGTTTATCGTGAAATGCTCCGATCGAAATTGCTGACTTAGGCTTAAGCTTAGAATGTTTCAACAGAATGGAACTCCTATTCATCGAGCTGGCAAAACTCAGAAGTGGATTGGACATAACGTTCCTGATGCAATGATCGTCGACACTGATTGGATTGAGGACGACGGAGAATGGCCTCCGAACTCAGTTGATCTCACCGTGATGGACTACTTTGTATGGCCGGAACTGAAGAAGAAGGTATGCTTAGCTCAGGCACGCAGCTTTACAGAACAATAGTGTAGCGGAAGAATTTGTTGCAGAGAGAATGGTGCCACTTTTCGTTTGATTGAAGAGCGATCGACAACTTTCAAGAACAGTTAACAAAATGTGTTGCATCTAATAAAGGTCATTTTGATTAGTTATTATTGTTATGTGTGAGCAAAGTTATATACCATTTTGTCGAGGAGAAAAATGGCTTTCTAATGACATCATACACTCTGTTTGATAGATCACATATCATAATCACAATTCACATTTCGATCCACAACTTTTGCCTCACCCGGTATCACAAGTGGGCAAAACTAACTTGGATTGAGTATGATGATGGCTTTGAGTGGCACCACCTCTTCTTCTCTTAAATTAAGTTTCCTGAGCGGAGCCACCAGCTCATTGAGTGTTCTGTCTATGAGGTTGTTGGACAGGTGACTGCAAACATATCTTCATGGAAGTGTGTGTTTCCGAATTTCTACCCTCTTTATACCCGAATGCTAAACTCACTTTGATCCGTCGAATTCGGGCGGCAACTTTCTAGGCACATAGCTGTAGGTGCACAAACACAAAATGTCCGGATTCTTTGTGTTCTGCAATGCCTACTTTCAATTAGCTCGAATATCTTGTTTTGTTCTCGGCTCTCACCTCCGCCGTCCGCGCACTAAAGTTGAATATAGTGAGTGGGGCGTAGCAACTCTTCACCAGAGCTATTTTGTCTTCGGTGTCCATGAATTCGCCGATTTCCGCCAGTGATTCCACCCAATCCACAGCATGCAGAGCTGTCCTATGAGCTAGCTTGGAGAGCTCCTCTGCTTTAGCCATTCTATAAGGCTCATAGCCCATCTGAATCAAAAATTTGTTACCACTATTCTTATTGATTAAATGAGCCTTACTTCAGTCCGCCTGCCGCTCAAGAAAGGCTTTTGCTCAAACAATTCTCTGAGAGACACATTTTTGCAGCTATTCGCCATCTTTTGAGAAGGCAATGAGCCAGGCATGGAGTGGTGTCGAGTCAGTGGACTGGTGTGCAGGCTCTCCAAAGAATCTCCCTTAGCCACCTTGGACTCGATGTTGAGCAACTGCATCAGCAGCACTTTGGCTTCCACAGGGATTTTGCGAGACCAGTCGTCTCCCTGCAGGCGCATCTGTAAATGGGCTAGTGTGGAAAGAAGCTGATTAAGATACTAATCAAGGTAAACAACCTTGTAATTGGTATTTTTAGACCCCAGGTACTACACTTAGGTATACAACTAAGTCTTAGGCATAGGGTAGGCCATTCTAGGTTGGCCGAGATCCCAGGTGCTACCCTTAGGCATACAACTTGATGTCTCAATTCCTGTTATTTTTGAGAAGAAATGAAAAGAATAGGCGTAACAAACCATGTGATTGATCAACTCCTCGTCCATCTGCCTTTTCCTGGCTCTTGGAACCTTCTGTTTGCCAGTCAAATCTCTGTCCGGGCGTACAGCCTTAGGATCCATGCCAACTAAGCAGCGTATGGAATTTTAACCACTTATACTGTAATGTGCAGACCAACCTGCCAAACATCTGTTAAACCGACAGTATCTGCAGGAATTTCTTTGGTATTTATCCACAATGCAGTTGTTCCCAAATCTGCACACATATCTGTATTTGCCTGTCAATGTCCGTCGAAAGAAACCTTTACAGCCATAACAAGCCAGCACTCCTTAACAAATACTTTAATTAAACATTCGAAAGGATTGCGGCCTTATTGGTTGCTTTTTTCGCCATGGTCTCCCCTGTTGTTTTAGAATTCCGGTTTTTGGGAAGTCGAAGATTTCTATATTTTGCCTTGAGACATCAAGGTAGACAACCTTGTAAATGGTATTTTCAGACCCCAGGACTAGAACTAAGCCTTGGGCTTGGGGTAGACCAGCCTAGGTTAGCCAAGAGCCCAGGTACTACCCTTAGGTATAAAACTAAGCTTTAGGCATAGGGTAGGCCATCCTAGGTTGGCCGAGATCCCAGGTACTACCCTTAGGTATAAAACTAAGCTTTAGGCATAGGGTAGGCCATCCTAGGTTGGCCGAGATCCCAGGTACTACCCTTAGGCATACAACTAA
>BBSZ01001685.1:3436-49379 GCA_000981365.1 Subanguina moxae | reverse complement strand
AATCCCTCCCGCCTCCCTCCCGCCTTAAATTTTGCCTAAAATCGCCTTAAATTTTGCCTAAAATCCCTCCCGTCCTCCCTCCCGCCTTAAATTTCGCCTAAAATCCCTCCCGCCTCCCTCCCGCCTTAAATTTTGCCTAAAATCGCCTTAAATTTTGCCTAAAATCCCTCCCGTCCTCCCTCCCGCCTTAAATTTCGCCTAAAATCCCTCCCGTCATCCCTCCCGCCTTAAATTTTGCCTAAAATCCCTCCCGTCCTCCCTCCCGCCTTAAATTTCGCCTAAAATCCCTCCCGTCATCCCTCCCGCCTTAAATTTTTTGCTAATATCCCTCCCGCTAGCGATTTTACGGGAGGGAGGCCAACCCTAATGGAAAGGCATCTACGGTTAGTCTGTTTCTTCGATAGCTTTTTTATGTATCACTAAATAGAATTCAGTGTTACAGAAAAGTAAAGGGTACTGTAAAAACTATAAGCCTTTAATTTCAATATCATATTATTATTACATTTACGTTCACGTCTGGAATTAAAAGATCATACAGAAGGAAAAAAACTTAGTATCAAGAATGTTTTTGCAAAATTTAACTCCTTCCTGGATTAATTTTTAGTTATCCCAAAATCTTAGAAAAAACCATATGAATTCAAAAAAGAGGGGCTTACTTAACACCGAGAAGAAAAGCCAGCACGAAATCTTTCCTATGTAATTAACTTTTTTATTAGAAAATGTTGAGTTAAGTAACCTTGATTAAAGACTTTTTTTCTTGTGTAAGGACTATAAAGTAAAAGAATTAAGACGAGCATCTTCAACTTCTATGGAGTCAGTTGGGCTTTTCATTATTCTATATAAGCATCAATCATAAAGTGAGAGAGTATAAATTAGTATATCCAATTCGATATTCAAAAAACGTCAAATATTATTGAATGTTTAATTCGACAACCCTGGTCATTAATTATTTATTGCATTATTTTTTCTCAAAATTCCTTCCCTTATTTATTAAATCTCAAGCTACATATAATTTTTTGAAAAATATTAAACCATTTTCTCTCGTTTAACCTAACGTTTTGATTACCGTATTTTCTCAAGTAGGACAGCAGGCCGCTCTATTTTTAAAACATCCAAAAAATTTCGAAAATTTCCCTTTATCATTTGATAACTCTGTATTAGCTTATTAGAGAGGGCTGTTCAAATAGAGAAAAGACGGTACTTAAAGTTTAAGTTGTTGAACCTTCCATGGATCCATCCATAATTCCACCGCCTGAAAACAACTTTCATAACTGGCCATCCTTCAATTACCCCTCACTCTACCAACAGTACTGCACCAATGGCTCTACCATTCCCGGCGAGAAAAATGTCATGATTGGCATCTTTTACATGTTGGAATATCTATTTTTCTTGTTTCTCTATATTCCATCTTTAATAGTGATTAGTCGACCAAGATTTTTTCAACATGCTTGTTATAAATTAATGTTTGCTATTGGATTGATTGAAAACTTTGTGGGCTTTATGTTCACCTTTATGGCTGGCATATTGTCCATAATGGGAGCTAATTACTGTGACAACAATTACCTCTTGATTGTTGTTGGACATATTACACATGGTAAGTTTTCTTCTTTTAATTATAGAGCAGATAAATGTATGTTTTCAGTTAGTTGGGGAGTCTACAGCATGTCTGTAGTGATATTAGCACTCAATCGATGCATTGAGTTGCACTCCATTTACTGGGCAGAAAAGCTGTTTGCTGGTCCAAAAGCATTTTTGTGGATGATTCCTCCGTGTATTTATGCATTGGTGTTTGCCAGCACAATAGATATACCACCAATTTACAATACTGTGTGGTCAGTATACATGTTCAAGATTGACTTCAGAGATAGAGCTCCACCTGTAAGTTGAAGTGCAAAAAGCTTGGTCCATTAGTCTACTAATCCATTAATAAACACAATTTGAGAGTCGAGGCCTCGATTTCGAGTCAAGGCCAAGCCTTGCCAACCCTAGTAATAGACATTATAAGTTGTTTATGAATACAGGATTGCATAGGGCAATGACTTCATAAATATTTCTGCTGGCTTACACATTTAAGTGATAATTTGTAGGTCATTGACTGGATTTGTTTCTGGAATTGTGCATGGGTGGTCTCTACCTTAGTGCTTCTTTATTCTCTTTTGCTTTATCGTATAAAGAAAACAAGTGGTGAATATGCTAAGGAAGTCAACAAGAAAACGGCATCCAAAAGACAAAAAAATGTTTGTGTCTGAATGTCAGAATAAGCTTTGTGTTATTATTGATGTTTAGGTAATGCTGCAGTCCTTTTTAATTTGTTTCTTTGTGTTTATTGTAGCTGTATGCTACGCTGCTGCTGGCTTTATTCATATCCCCAACACATTGACAAAGGTTGCTACTATGGCAGTCCAAATATGTTCTGGTAGGTTTTTGGATGAATATGAGGCACTGGTCCTCTTCAGGAAACTGGTTTTTACGAGAAAACTTTTTTTACTAAATGTTGACTTTTTGTCTTGGGTAAACTAGGTCAACATTTTTTTATTACTGGAACGAAACAAAAAAGAAGCTTCTGAATGCGTATATCAAGGCTATTGCTCGGATCAATAGCAGTAAGTCTATGTATACAAACATATTTGAGATATAAATCACTCGTGACACGCAACACCCTAGACAAAGCCGAGCATACCACTTTGTAAGAATGTAGAGGAAACAAAAATATTGCTGGATAACATCTCAAAAATGACTCTAGATGCATAAAAATATGATCTAGTAAAATTGGGTGTCTCAACTTGCACAATGTATTCTCTTTTACAGTTAACTATTTAGGTTTTACATCAATTGTCTACTTGGTGGTCAACAAAGAGATCAGGAAAAGTGTAAAAAGAATGTTCTTTGTAAATGCTAGCGTCTACTCTGCAACCAATAATGCATCAATAGCTAAAATTTTAGCCAATGTGGCTACATTAAAAGAAAATTAATGGATGAAATAAGATTTAAGGTTTTTATGAATTGGTCTTAAAAACTAACATAGTCTTCCAATTCATAGACGCACGTCTGTTAAATCGATTGTTATAAACCAAAAACAGTGTTTCTTCAAAGTTTCTATCGTAAAATTATATTTATTAATAACAAATATAATACTTATACTGCTGTGAACATATGTGTTTTTCATTACAGTCTAATAAAACCCTCTAGTATATGACTCGGAATTGACCCAAGTCAAAAATTTCAAGTGTTTTCCAAATACGAAGTCTGAAAGTCTTTTTAATGGATTATTAATGTTATTAGCGCGTGACTAAGCAAAAAAACCACAAAAACTCATTAAAATACCTTACATTATAGTGCAGGACGTCTTAATTAAGTGTTGCAGATCATAATGAGCTGGCAATTGCCAATTTTTTCTCTCATTTTTATTGATTTGTCAGTTTATTCTAAAAACACACACAGTTATCAGCGTTATTACAACAATTGATAGTCCTAAACATTTTTTGCAAGTTCAAATAAGCTAGCAAACTCTAAATCACCAAACAATAGAATCCTTGTATTCAGGTAAAACCGACATCCTTTTCACACTTTCATATCCAACCATGATCAATGAAGAGTAAATGGAATTGGAAATAATTCTGGGAGCTAATCCTTTGGTAAATACTCGAAAACCTTCAATATTGACTAGTCGCTTAAAAGTCTCCACATAAGACGTTCTGTGAACCTAAGAGGATTTTTTTAAACAGGATTTCAAAAAAATTCCACAATAGGTTTTTTTAGCCAAATAATAAAATAAACCTGAATCCTGATCCTTAGAACCTCCAAAGGATTTGTGCAAATAGCAGCAAAAATGCCTCCAAGAGAGCCAGAAACAGCTTGCAAGAGCAGTAAATTGCCATTCTCTTTATTTGGTGCAAAATTCTCATTTGCTGCACCTTGAATGACCTTACTGTTCCAAAAATTAAAAGATAATTCTTGCGCTTTTTTCAAAAGATTTAGCGATGCATAGTAAGAAGACCAGAAAACCATTGAGCTGGGCACATAAACTAGGCAGGATGACCAGAAGCCTCTGAAATTGCATGTACTCTTATTAAATTTGTGTGTTTGGATGCACCTATAAAAGCCAAAGAAGCCATCCACTTTGTAGACTGCTCGAATGACCCTAAGTCCAAGAGTGAGGCGGTTTTCCAGCTTGTCTGCTCTCAGACAATCTATTACAGCACCGCTAGAGCCCCCAGTGAAAGAGCTTGATTTCTTGTCGATCATCATATATTGGGAGATTATATCTGTGGGCACATAGATAAGCTCGATACACAGCGAAGCAGCAGCTCCTACAATACAATTCTGATAGTTAATATGCTGTAGTTTTTGCGTCTTCTCTATTCGGCAAGCATAGAAAGCTTGGATCCTAGTAATTCCAAAGTAAATTCAACACCAAAAATGGCTAGCTTGCTGATATTATCAAAAATAGGAGGAACTAGGCTCAAAGCCGCTTTCACTGCTAACTTGGGTCATGTCTCTAAAACTAAGACAGTTTCGAAAATTGTGTTTAAAAATTTTATTTTCTGAAAAGTCTGCTACGGCAACCCAAAAAAGTCTATAAACTGAAGGGCTTTTATTGAAAAGTACAGAAAATATATATAATTCATGTGATCATTAATTTAAACAAAGGGACCTGCAAGTGGGGAGACAAGCGAAGGAGAAGTTATATGAGCTCGATTGGCCAGCTCTTTCCTAAGTCTCTCATAAACACTAAAAGAATTTAGTAATAACTAGTAAATCAAACAAGAATTTTCTTGCCTGGAGTATACAAAAGTGGCGCTAATTTGAGGGACAGTCACCCAAAACCCCTGAAAATAAATTATTTTAAATAGTATAACAAAGATAGGCAAACCCTGTACAAAGCAAAGAAGCCTTCTTTGCGGAAGATATCCACAAAAGCATGAGTCATTCCTCTGTATACAGTATTTTGCTGCTGCAATTGCAGCCTTGCTTTAATGACTTGAGTGGGATAGAGCAGACTTCTTATACTCCAGCTGCTTGCCAAAGCCATAGGGTAAAAACGCCAGAGATCTAAGTGGTCCCATTCTATTATATGAAGTTTCTATAAAGTATTTGAAAAATATGAAATTAACAGAGGATAGCCCGGAAAATTACTTCATTTTCAGAGTCTGGGACTACAAATTCCTTAGTTGAAGACATTGGTGTAGTAATATCATCAAATGTGAAGATATTGGCGGCTATACACGATGCTTTTCTTTTTTAGTATATCAAGCAAAACTTTCTTTTAGAAAAGAACACAAATTTAGTTTCAAAACTTTCTGGCACTGAATTGGCATTGTATAATTCAGTTAGCGCTATTTGGTGTTGTAAAAATAAAAGGTTCTTATCCTTTAGTTAATGGATTATCCGCCCGCATTTTAAAAAATTTTTATAAAAATAGAACGTCTAAGCTTTAGGCTTAGGGTAGACCAGCGTAGGGTAGCCGATAACCACTAAATCTAGGTGAAACAAGGTATACGTTTGATCTCGGCTAATCTACGCTGGCCTACCCTAAGCTTGAGGCTTAGTTGTATGCCTAAATAATTGGGTTAAAAAATACCAAAAAAAAACAACAACAGAAGTACCCAAGGAGGTATACGTTAATTAAATTTGGTATTGTTTGTCCTCGCTGTGGACTCCGTACCCATGAGTGTTGTTTCCGAGGCCTCCATCTTCTTGTGTGTCCTCTCAATCTTTATAAGATTGTAAAACCATAAAACCGCAAAAGTAAAAGTTTCTTACAAAAGATTGGACAAAATCGTCTCGAAAAGCAAAAAAATTATTTTTGAAATTCCAATCACTCGGCTTGTGAACAGCACTTCGACCGCTTATACCCATTTTTCTATATAAAATTGTATGTTCATTCGATAGCCCTTGTGGTTTTAACCTTTATTAGATCGTAAAACCAAGTTCCTTACAAAAATTGGATCAAACGGTCTCCAAAAGCAAAACTTTTTTTGGCGCTAAATTCAAACGGACGTGACGGACACATATTTGGGTAACATTCACATATTGTAAAGATTCTAACAAATGTCTTAAAACATATCCGTATTTTTACGTCTTTTTATTCTCATTCTCTTTATTGCTATTTTCGCCAAAAGATTATTCTAGGCTTCTCTTTGGCGATACAAAACATAGTGCTGCACTATAAAGAATACGTCAAAAAATATAGATATTGAGCCGATTCCAACTTTGACTGGATTGCCACTAAACACACTCCAATCGTCTGTAAAACCTTTGTTAAAATACTTTACGATAGCTAAAAACCAACTTGTGTTTAGAGCTTGCAAAACCATTTGAAAAACATCAGTGACTCCTCCCGTAAAGTCTAACAGAACATTGCCAATGGACCAACCAACTGTAGATTTCCTCTTGTAGTTTAGAATAGCTTGTGGCAAATATTTGCTGAGTGTAACAGCTATTTTGACATAAGAAAGGTAGTAGATAAACTGCAGCCAATCAATCCACTGCACCACGGCAGTAACCACACAGATAATTGCAAAAACCACCAATAGAGAACTCCATCCCCAGCAAATGTAAGAAATTCTCTGATTCCCTCGCTGTAAAACACAATTGTTAAAGAAAATAATAAACAAAAATTTAATTACATCATAAATAAAGCATTGAAAGCTTGTAATAAGGCAGATTAGAAGAGCATGACTGGCAAAAATTACATCGTTGATGAGCACAGGAATAAGGTTTCGAGGATGTGTGGAAAGATATAACTCCTAAGTAATTTATTGTTTATATTGCAAAAATAAACCGAAAAGATTCAGACTTTTTAAATGAAGCATTACCCAGGCAAACAAAAAAGATATATTTTGATTTGGAATTACCAAAAATTGATTATGCTGAATTATATGGGAGAGGGGGGTTAAGCAAAGACCAAATCAGTATTAGTGGGCTGGTAGTTCTGATTGGTATATTTGAGAAATATTTGTTAAGAAAAACAGCTTTTTTGTATTCTATTCAACCCTAAAAATAAATTTTTTTTGTATATATTATATATATACTATATAATGTCAAAAACACGATTTTTGTTTGGTCTTTTGTTTGTATCCTACCCTAGCTACATCGTATGCGTGAATAGGACCCAAACCGCCACACTATATAATTTTACGTATGTTGGTTTTTCTGTATGTTTAGTTCTTCCTTACTTGAACATTTTTGTCGAAGAAAAACATGACATTGTAAATGGTGTAGCAGGTAAAACCAATTACATTCAGCAACAAGAAATCAAAGTTTAATCCAATGACACTAAATCATTATTTGAATTGAATTTTTAAATTTGTCCCGAACTTCGACACTAGAAATATTTTTTTTCGTTTTTTGAAAAAAGATACACGCTAGTAGGTGCGGTCACGGTCAAAATAATGATGCGACGATGTTTCGGCGCAGCGTTATTTTGTCACGTTGTAGGTGCCGTTGTAGGTGTGGTGTATAAGATGGTTTTAATGAGTGGAATTGAAACAGTATTTTAAATTCAAAGAAACCAACCTTTTTCGCCTATAGTTTAAAAGAAGCTGTGGATAAAATGAAATACTCCACGCAATAAAAAATATAAAACCACATATATACACGAGAACGGCAATAAAATTGCTATTGACCACTTTCAAGGTTGCAAACACTCTTGTTGTGCTGAACAAAAATAATGTTTTTAATGTGTATTAAAATTAAAAAGCTGAAAAATCAACCTCAAAGAACAATTGCTTTCTTGGCCTCTTTCAGCAACTTCTTTGCACTCAACAGCATCAACAAACGCTCGACTTGTGACAGCTAAGCCAAGGATTTGCACTTTGGAAACACTTTTATTTGAATCAAAATAGATTTTTTTTGGATTCGCAGAGACTTCAACCGAAAATTCAAGCGTAAGTTCAATCCTATTCTTCAGATGACCGCTGAAATTATTTAATAAAACAAGTAAAACAATAAATTAAGTAACCAACTGGTAAAAAAATCGGAGCAAGCCACTGTCTCCTTTGACAATTGTCATTTCTTGTGGATCTACTTCAATATATGGATGCTCGGCTGCCACAAAAAAGGTTAAATATGCTAGGAAAATTGTGAGTATCATATTGTTGACTTAAATAAATAGACTAGTTGAGCAGATGACTATGTTCAAGTATAATAAAATATAGAATGTTGCAAATTTGTTGACACTGGAAGAGCTCTAATTACAATAGTAAAACATGATTAGAAAAAACGTATATAGTAAAGGTGAGCAGTTGCATGCTATTCGTGTTTAAGAAAGAAGTAGTTTTTGTTAGTCTTTTTTTTTAGCAATAATCGATCGCCAGAATTTCTTTTTTCTAGTGATAAACGACTTTCTTGATGGGAAATTGGAGAAAAAGAGAAGTAATAAAACTTTAAAAAGTATGTTCATCAAACGGCTTAAAAAAAATGCTGAGAAAAAAAGCTTTTGTGTAAAGTTTCGGCTTTTAGACAAAAATTCTGGCTGTTTTTTCTGTCCTCGCTGTCACTGGCCTTTGGCATCCTCTCTTTTGTTTCAACTTTTGGTCAGATTAAATTTTTTCCAAAATTCTGATCTTTTACTTCTGATATTTTATAAGCTGTCAAAATGTTCGAAAGTAATATGAAGTATTTAGGGGGAGGGGGGATATAATAAAGCATGCGTATCTAGTAGTACCAATGCAGTCAACCATCGCTAATCCGGCGGCCCAATTAACCGAGCATATGAGCCGGTTTATTGAGAGTTGACTAGTTTTATTTGGTTAAAAGCTGAAAAGAATAATGTTACATAAAACTATTTTTATTCACAATTTTTTACATTCGGCGATACAAATAACACGTTTATAAAACAAAGAAGCCAACAAGTTGTGATCTCTAACTAGGAAATGGAAAAGTGAGAAATTCTTTTGCATTCTTTCCAATATCAGACAATGCAATTTTATGAATTTACAGTTTTACAAATTTATGATAAATAGGAATAGGACAACAAAGTTTTAATGCGCGATTTTTCAAACGCATTTTATACATAACTTTCATAGAAGAGCAAATATTATCATAATCAGCATCTGAGCAACGGTTTGGAATCGTAAAATTTTGGGTCGTTTTTGAGAATATTATTAGACGGAGTTTGAATAAGATATGCACACCTTCCAACTTTTATTTTCAGCAGGTCGTACACAATATTCTTTCTCTCCATAAAGATTAAAAGTTACACTATAGCAGCAATAATCCATTCGCAGTGCGTTGATAGATAAAAGAAGCAGCGAAGAAAACAAAAAATGAAAAAGATAAAAGAATTGCAAAATTTAAAAATAAAAAGGTGATATTAATTTTTAATTAAAAAAAGTAAAAATCTTGAGTCGCCCTGCAATAAGAATAAAAAAGATTCTGCTTGGAGTGAGATTTGATTAAAAAATAATTTTTTTGGCATGTACGCTTGGATGGCCGAGCGGTCTAAGGCGCCGCACTCAAGCTTCTAGCCTTTCACAATACGTGCTATGCGGTGGGGGTAACCCCGCGTGAGTTCGAATCTCACTTCAAGCAGAAACCTTTTTTAGAGTTTTTGTTCTCTTTAAATGGCTAAAAAAAGTTCTGAACAGTATTTTTATTTCAGTAACAAATGACGCATAAAAAAGACAGATTTTGCAGGAAAAGTAAAATTGTGCTGCTTGAAAATATCATTGTGGTAATATGTCTTTTGCTCAGTAGCGAACGACAATCAAGTAAGCTGAAAATTTTTATGTGAAAACTTTTTTTTTTATTAAAAATTAAAGTGTACTCTGCGTGTCGTGATAGTAGCAGCCATGAGTGCTGTAGGTTTGAAACAGGTCACCATTAGTGACGCTCTGCCACTCCAGACCCTAAAATTAAGGTTATAAAAAGTCGCAAAGGCCGGTTTTTCCCTTCTTCTGTTTTTATTGGATATTTTAAGTCTTTTTTGGTTGGCTAAAAGATATAAAACTTCTTACCTGGCGCTGTGAGTTGATCATTTCTCCGTGCACAAGCCAGGAACCAGAGATTCGAGCGCGAACAATCTAAAGATTTAGAAAAATTTACTCAAATCAAGTTTTCTGACCTGATCTAAAATGTATTTGGACAAAGCGCCCATGTCGTGGCTGTAGTGTTGAATTCCTGTGTTTATGATGTTCTGAAAAGGTTAAAAAGATTAAAGTCTGTCGACAAAGGATATGAGATAGGTACGGTAGTTTCTTCCGGCCCGTATGCGGACCATGCACTTTCAAAAATGACCACACGGCGACCCGGTACATATTTGTATCTAATACCCATCCCTGTACATTGCAGCTAAATACTGCAAAAAACATACCGTCAGACGACTGTCATAACAATGGGCACCAGTATTTGAGCTAACAGTCTCAATTATTGAGCTAGAGGGCTCAACAACACGATCCATCACATTCTCAAAACCGAGTCTGTCATTGTGCTGGCGGTTTCGACGAGCTTGAAAAGTTGCTTTTTACAAATATGTAGGTTGTTGTCTTATTTTTTACAAGCTTATTTCTTAAAAAAATTCTCTTTTGATATGGCTTTACAATTGACTTTTGGGCAGTTTTCACCCATTTGGAACCAGCTTGTGGTACAACCGACTTTTGAGAAGAAAAAACCTATCTTTTATTAGAATTTTTGTTTTATTAACTTTTTATTGTCGTCAGCAACCCTTGGTTTGGCCTCCCGAAAAACTTAAATCAGCACAATACCAACTGATTACAATAAATAGGTAGTTTAAAGTTAAGCAATCAACCACAGCACTTTGCTATTTCACTCAAGGGGAATTTAGTTGTCTTTGGGCTTTAAGCAGACAAAGCACAGCTTGTCTATAGAGAAGCCTGGCAAATATAAGAGTAAATACAAAAAAATTATTTGAGCACACAAAAGCGGAAAAGACCACCCCTGTAAAAGTGAACAAACTTGCTTTTCTCATTGTTTTGTCTTTAATTTTGAAACAGAAAAGATTGCCTTTGAAATGCTGGCTGAAAGGGTTCTCTTCTTCATTGCAATCACCAGCTAGAAAGGCAACTGCTAAGACACCCATGAATACCAAATATTTACGAGACATAGTGACAGTGAAGACAATAAAGTGCAAAAATTACTGAAAAGCATACTTTTAATGTCTATGGACGTCTTTTTATGCGATATTATCTTATTTACAAGAAGAATAGATGATTGATTTGATATTAGTCATTACTAAATGTCAGTCCAAAACATCAATGGAAATGTGGTAAAGCAGATAATGAAAAAAATAGGAATGTCAAAAGAAAATAAATAAATCTTACTAAAGAGTATTTTGCGATGTTGTTTTGTTGTTGGTTGTTTTCGGTGTTCTTTGTTAGGGAATAGTGAATACAGAAAGTTTAATAGATTTTAAGCATTTTATAATTTAATATTTATTACATTTTATATTTCAGAATAAGTTACATAAAAAGAATATAATAGTCGCGATAGTCGCAAATCACGAAAAAACACCGTTTTATGATGTTTTAGCTGTCAAGAGACACTCAAGAAAACATCAGGCAAGTGTCTTTTACCAAAAATAGGTATTTCTTGTTGGTCACACAACGTTAACTTGGTTAAGCCACACAATTTTTCTACCGCTTTTATATTTCTGAATTTATTATCCTTCATAAGAATTATCCTTTATTGTTTCGAAGAAAAAAACAACACGGTTTGCTTCTAGCTTATTTTACAAGCCAAAATCAAGAAGGATTATAATCAAAATGAAAATTTAGGTGCTTTTACTGTGTTACGTCAATGAATAATCACCGTGGTCAAAGCACAACTGATGAAGATCCTAATTGGATTTTTATCGAGTCTTAATTTTGTTATCAGTGCTATTGAAAACAGCAATTACGCACATAATGAAAAAAAGTGGATAGATGATTATAATAGTCCAAACAAAATTTCTAATTAATAATTAGCAAAAACGAAACACTAAAGTTAAAAAATTCTTATCAGCTAAAAAGAAAGACATAGGCATGGAAAAATCGGTTCACCACCTCATTATTCTCTCAAGCCATTTGGGAGTGCAGTTGGTTATAGGCATTGTTCCCCTCACAGACTTGTGAACAGCAAGATGTTAGCGCTAAGAGCACTTTCTGTGCTTCTATTAGCAATTGGCATCAACAATTTGGTAATTTTTGTAGTCTTAAAGAATAAATTTTTGTGCAAAATCGTTGATAGTAGTGTCGAATCGGGTTCTTTTTTCTTTTTTTCCTGGTTAAGCCAAATCTCTTTAGGTATTATCCGGGTAAAAAACCGAGAAGCGATTTCGGTCCACATTCCAGGTACCCGTCCTTTCTAATAAACATTACACAACAGAACGGTTTTAACTATATGTTTTTATGTCCTATCTTTTGAATCAAAATCAGGTAGCATTGTGCAGTCTATGGTAGCCAAATGGGCAAAGAAATAAGGTGTGTTTAAAAATAGGTTTCGAGTGATTTTGAGAAAACAAAAATGATACAGAAAAGTTCAATCAAGGCAAAAAACAAATCTTATTCGACGCTAGAATAATAGTATCTAGTGAGCCTATCTATTTAGCCAGTAATTTAATAACAATACAAATAAAAAAAAGTTGTAAAATTTAAAAAACTTTAGCCTGTCTCATCCGCATTTGATGAATTGCCATTTGGTGTGCCTTTTGCTTCCCAATTCTTTTTCCGATTAAACCATTTGGAAAGTGTAAGACAAATTTTTCAACGAATCGATTTGAAATTTACATAAAAATTTTAGGCTAAATTGAATGACCTTTCAGCTAGTGACGAGCAATATTTAGCCCAGCCTATAGACCATTTCAACTCCAAGAGTGTCACCTTCAACCAGGCAAACTCTTTATTTATAATAGGATTGTGAAAGGAAAAAGAGTATTTTATCTAGTATATATCTAGTATATATATTTATACCCAGTATACACTAGTATATACTAGTATATGCACAGAAGTCTTTTCTCTTAACGTAAGCATTCTTTTAAGAGATACTTTGTGAACAAAGACTTCGCCAACAGCAGTGCACCAGTGCACATTCTCTATCTGGAAGGTGCTTACCCTGCTTCATCTAAAAAGGCTTCTGATGTTACCTACCCGCATGTTGCTAATGCCAAGGAACTACAGGCTACTGTCTGGGTAATGACTTAGATGAAAAATAAAAAAAGAATCGTGTGCAGAGAAGTCAATCAAAAAATGTTTACAAATTAACAACCTTTTAAAAAAATTATTTTTCAGGTTTTGGAGCACCGCTTCCATGGAAAGAGCTTGCCATACACGTCAGTTTTTTTATAGCCCATATATTTTTTAATATATTACCAAAACCTGAATATACATATCAGAAAAAAATTGTAGACAGTCTACCATTAAAAACATGGCCACATTGAACATTCAGGTTTTTAAGCTGATTTTTTGTGCTAACCCGTAAATTTTTTAGAATAATCTAAGAAATTTGTAGCAAGCCATTGAAGACATCAAGTACTTCATAATGGCTCAAAATAAAGCATCTCATGAGACCAATCCTAAGTGGATCCTCTATGGTGCCTACTACGCAGGTTCTTTGGCTCTGTGGTTCCGCCAAAAATACCCCAAACTGAGTGTGGGAGTGGTGACTAGCTCTGCTCCAGCTGCAGCAGCTGCAGACTTCTACAGTAAGCTTTTTTGCAAATTTTAAAAAAGTAAGATAATTTTGGGTACTCATGGGTTATATCTTCCGTTTTTAATTTTTTCCGAAGCAATATTTGAACATGTTTTATTTATTAAGATACCAAAAAAAGCGAATGAATAAATATTAATAAAATAATAATCAAATCTGATGTGTTTTCTCTCATTCAAAGTTATGCTTAGAGATGTCGTTACAATCACTTTAAAAAACGGGGGGTATAACCCATAATTTTGTTCTTCTAGGATATCAAAAAAACGTGGAAGACACATATGCTACTTATGACAGTGCTTGCTATGAAAACATCAAGAAAAGTGCTACCAAAGTGCGCCAACTGATTCAGTATAGCGAAGGGCGCAGCCAATTGAGCAAAGACCTGAAATTAAATCCAGCTTTCAGTGAACTGGCTTTGAACCAAAATGACTTTCAATTTTTCTATGTGGTGCTGCTGAATTTCCTGCAGATGCCAGTGCAATTCAACAAAGTCAACATGGTAGGTTAAAGTTCTTTTATTTAAAAGTACTTGCTGTATAAAGAAACTTTTTTATTGAACTAAAGTTACCATATTATAATTTGTCAGTAATATTTTTTTGTCAACTTTCTAGGGTCCATTTGCCACTAGTGGCGGGGTTGCTGAGGGTTGGGAGATTTTTTGTGGGGGTGGGCGGGGGGGAATTTGGCAAAGTTAGCAGTCTTGTGTCCTATATCTACTCGCTGTTTGGAGTTAAATTAGCTGACAAAAGCAAATTGGTTCCCAACAGCTACACTACCCTTGTCCAGCGCCTTCAAAATGTCAGCACTTTTGATGTGGTCACTAAATCTGCAGGCATACATTTGTGTTACATTTAGACACCATTATTATAATTTTTTTAGGCAGCTCAAGAACTTTCTTATGGCAGCAATGCAATGAGCTGGGCTACTTCACCACCACCGACTTTAGTGGTCTAATATTTGGCAGTGCCATTCCCAACAAGTAAGAAAAGTAAAAAAGTAAGAAAAGTTAAATTAAGCCTAAAAAAGTCGGCATTATACCGGCATTATATTATGCCAAAAAGCATTTTTCCATGTGACGTTAAATGCCTTATCTAATTAAGTCTTTGGTTTGATATTGAAAAAATTGCTTTACAGCTTTTGGCTCAACCTTTGTGTAGATGTCTTTGGCAAGCAGTATGATGTTGACAATCTGAAAAAAGGTGTCAAGTACAGCAAAAAACTTTATGGCTCCTCTCCAGTTTACTCAGTAAGTAAACCTTATAAACGTCTAAGTTTTAGCGCTACTAAGATATACACCCCAATCCTCACACCTACTCAGTTATTCCGGCTATCGACAACTATCACTACCAAAAAGAGCAGGTTATGGAGACAAAAGAATCAAACCCAGCAGTAAGATAGTAAGATACAATCTCCTATTGCTAGAGACTCCTGGTTTGGCCCCAGTGCCTGATGGAGGTAGAGCAACTAAAAAGCTCCTCTCGCGTCTCTCTTAAGTGGGGGTCGTGTGCAAGGTGTAGCCTACTGGCGCATGAAAGACCTGAACCTTCGTAATGCTTCTGATGGTGGTAAAGATTAGTAACACTTACCAACCGAGTTTCGGCTTAGCTGGAACCACCCTTCGCTTTGCGTTGTATAAACGGATTTTTGGATCTGTGATCTGTTGGTAATAGTTTGTCATGAAAGCATTGCCCTGGATTATATTTTATGGTGTAATCCTGTACAGACAATTTGTCCATTTTTTATATTTCCCCCCAATTGTTGATTGAGCAAAAGCGAATTGCTCGACGACTTTTCTAGAATTCTTGCTAGGTAGGGCTATATCTTAGTAGCGTCCAATTTTTTCTATCAATTTACTCATCTTTTAGGGAAGCAACGCAATAATTGTTGCTGGAGCCCAAGACCCGGTAAGAACTCTGGGTTACACTGGAGCTTCCGACTCTTCCTCTTTGTTCTTCAATGCGATTGGTAAATAAAATTGTCTAATTTTATTTAAGCTAAGCCTTTAAAGTCACAATTTAGGGGCAGCGCACTGCGCGGACCAACAGCCAGCCATGAAAAATGACTTGTACTCTGTGACTAGAGTCAGAATCATGATCACCAAGAAACTCAAGCAATGGATTAGCGGGAAATCCAATTCAAAAAATGGTATAATGATTTTTTAAGATATTTTACGTCTTTTTTTTAAGCCCGCAAAAGCATTCTTTTGTCTTCAAAGACACAGAAAGAGAAGAAAGTTGAAGACATGAAAATTGTCAACTGGGACACTGAAATCCAGTGGGGTGCTAAAAGACCAGAAATACTCGAGGTTTGCTTTTCCAGTAATTTTTTGACCTTTTTTTTCAGCATAATAACATTTTTTTTATTTGCATAAAACTTAGGCTTAAAATTTGCAATCATTGTTAACTGGGATTTACTAAAAGAATTAAATACTAAAAGATATATACTACATATATACGATATATAAATACTAAAGTTATTAAAAAAAATCGTAAATTTGAGCAATCAACAAGTTAAATTTTAATACTTTTATTAATATATAAGTAAACAGTTATTTGTCCTAATACGCTTTAATTACGGAAATTAACCTGATTAAAAACTTGTAGAACTCCAAATTGAGCGCTGCCTTCAAGACAAACATCCGCCCGCACAAAGATCTGAAAACCATTTTCCGCAATAAAGTTGGAGAAGAAGAGTTCAAGAAAGCTAGCGCCAAGGCCAACTCTGGCTTCATCCGCACAGCCACCATCAAACAAAAAGTGGACAACTTTGATGCTAACAACAATGCCACCTACCAACAGTTCTTCTTCTACAATGATAAATATGAAGACCCTAGCAGCGATCTAATCTTCCTAATGTTGGGAGGAGAAGGGCCAATTGACCAGTTCTTTATTGGTGACACCCGCATTGCTATGGTGAACTGGGCAACTGAGTTTGGAGCTTCTCTCTACGAACTAGAGCATCGCTTCTACGGCAGAAGCATTCCCACTGAGTAGGCTAACCTAGTTTTTAAGCTCAACACATAATTAGTTCAGTGATTTATCTGTGGACAACCTGAAATACCTGACCAGTCAACAAGCCCTTGCCGATGCTGCCGTCTTCATCAACAAGATCAACACCGACAGAAAGTTGACCAAACCCAAATGGATTGTTTTTGGAGGATCATACCCAGGTAATTTAGCTGAGTAAAGAAATAAATTTTTTTAACAACAACATTTTAGGCAGTCTCACTGCTTGGATCAGACTAAAGTATCCCGATTTGGTTTTTGGTTCTATTGCTAGCTCAGCTCCAGTGCAAGCAAAGACCGACTATTTTGGTAAATCTGTTATTACAAATTAGACGCTAGTCGGTTATATATCTATACACAAGTAGATAGTAAATTTTTGAAAATTTGTGTTGACGCACTAAAAACGTTTTGTATAGCACTTCTTATACAAAATTTAATAAGTCATAAAGTTGTTTTCTGACACTTTTTTGTCTAAAAAAATTGACTCTAGGGGGCTTTATTAGAGAATTTCTTAAAATTGAGAAAATTTTGAGCCAATTTCCAGAATTTTGGATCTTTAGCCAAACTCAAAAAAACATGGAATTGGTAGAGTTTGTGAGAGCTAAGAGAATGCAGAAAACAATTTCTGCTTTAAGATATAGACACTTGAAGTCGAGAGAGAAGCCTTATCAGAGCAGAAAAAACACAGTATAACCTTCTTTTTAAGAATACATGCAAACGGTACAAAACTCTACTAAAGCCTTTGGCACAAAATCCTGCCAAAACGATGTGCATCGCTTCTTTTCTTGGGCTCAGAAACAGCTTACCACAGTGGATGGACGCAATGGAATCGCTACTTTGTTTGGTCTGTGTGACAAGTGGGATGCTGATTACATCAATGATAAGGACCCTGAGTTTCTGATATCCAACTATGCAATGATGATGGCTGGCACTGTGCAGTATGATGATGAAAGTAACACAACTCAAAATTACATGGACAATAATTTCATAAGAACAACCATAGCACATTTTTAGGCCATAGACAGATCAACAAAGTATGCAGGTTCTTTAGACAAGTTGACAATTACCTGGGAGCATGGACAGACAAAAAGAATGTGTACAGTAATAGCTCGGCTCTGCGCAAAGAGTTTAAACAACAAGTGCAAAAGATGATGTTTGGAAAAGCAAAATCTGGTTGAATTTGTTTTTTCAATTTTTTTATTTGAACAACGAAAATTGCAGAGAACACTGATGACTGCTTTGCTTTCAGTTACAAGCTGATTGTTGACATGATGAGGGAAGTCAGTCCTTATGACAGTAAGCTTTTAAATTATTAGAAAAAGACCGTAGGAAATTAACACGTCAACTTATGCGTGATTTTTTTGAGAGGCTAAGCATATAATTTGACGTGTGAATTGAGCCTTAAAAAGGTTGTTTAAATTCATTGTTTGTTCAGCCCAAGAAAGAGGCTGGGTGTGGCAGACCTGCAATGAGTTGGGAGTTGCCCAATCCACCAACTTTGGCTACAACATGTTCGAAAGTGCCCTTCCAGTCAAGTATGCATTTTGTCAACAAGAACAAAAAAAGTCATCACAAACATGTTTTCAGTCACTTTATTGACATTTGCGCTGATGTCTACGGCAAAGACCGCAACTACGTGGACGCCCACGTCCAATATACAAACGAGTACTATGGAGGCCAGGACAACTTCAATGTATGTACAACATTTTTGGTCTGTTTAATATAGAAATGATATTGCAGGGTACCAATGTTATTTTTGTAAGTCGAATTAACTCATAATGTTTTTAAAATTGTAAATGTAAAAACAAACTTTTTAAGGTAAATGGAAGTGAAGACCCATGGAACCCATTGAGTGTCTACCAGCCTAAAGATAACTCTGTTATTTCCATCCGGATCGATGGAAGCTCTCACTGCGAAGACATGTTCACCTTGAATGACGACACAAGAGTAAATCATTATAATAAAAATTAAAATCTAATTTGTAATCTTTTAAGGCACTAAAGAAAGCACACAAGGCTATTAAGAAGGTACTGACTAAATGGATAAATGCTTAAGTGGAAAAGCCAATACGATCATATTTTTAGTAAAATTTGGCAAAATGCTGTTAAAAATTGGTGAATAAATTTTTGTTATAGAGCTGTTACACAGCATAAGCCATGTTTTTTTAACACAAAGTCAACAAAAATTTTCTTGTTCATGGAGTGGTTGAAAAATCTGAAGCTGCTTCATGGTAGTACGGTGTTTGTAGTACAGCGATGGTAGTGCACTCGGAAGCGCTACAATTTTGAATCATAAGATTTTTTTCCGCAAAATTTTAAACGCGGAGTTAAACGAATGAAGTATCGACTTGTCCATTGTTTTTTGTTTTCTATTTGTAAAAAGTCTAACTATATAGAAAAAAGGATCACTGCAAATGCGTTCAAATGATCATCTTTCTAACAAATTTAAATATGTAAGCCTAAATTATACATATGCTCTTCCCAGATTATTTCTAGTGCTTCCTGATGTTTTCTCTTTCGGAGTTCTATGATGTTAATTTGAAGATCTATTTTTTCCGGATCACATCCAGCTTTACCATAAAAATAAACCTATAAATACATGCATGAGTTTATGACAAATATTTAAATCAAATTAAAACAATTACCCAACGTTTGAAATAATTCTGGTGATCAGCGATGTATTTCATTCTCTTTTTTCTGTCTTTAAGATAAAAAGCTTGGCTAGCACTACAACTATAGTCTTCTAATTGTTTTTCTGTAGGCGGCTTGCATATTATAGGTTTTTTCATCATGCCATATTTAAACCTATATTTTTTGTTTCTTAGTTGATTTGCTGTAGTTTTAGTAAAGACCTACCATATTTCTTGTCCTTGATGAACATAATCATTTTTCTCGCAAGCGAGTGCAGTATTCTTTAGAACGTTTGCAATGATTACTTGAAATTTGAAACAGAATGGCATTTGAGCAATAACATCTTCTTTATTCACATATCTTACACTAAAATTTGGTTTAATATTTCTTTAAGCTTCAAATTTTGGTTTTTTAAAGCATAATGGCACCAAGTATTAAAAAAATTTGGGCACTTTAATTTTACCCATACTAAATTTGCTTTAACTGACTGCCACAAATTCTACAAGGTCCAAGAAGCACATCAGTTGAAAAAGAGTAGGGTGAAAATACACGAGGAAAGGAAAGTTCAGAATTTCGCTCCCACCTTCAAAGCCCAGTGACTCAGGGCTGGTGACAATTGTCGCATGTGTGACACCCCTGGCGACTGATTCAAGATGTCCTACTCCAATTACTTAGAAAAGAAATTTCGCAAACTTTATTCTATTGACTATCAAATTCTTTATTTCTTGTGTTTTAAAATGGAAAAAGTGCTTCTCGCGCGTTTAAACGACTTGTCACGACTGATTACAGGCAATGGCATAACCTTTCAATTGTAATTTTAAGTTTTTCAAAATTTACCTGTGTGGAATAAGTTTATTGTGTTTTTTAGCATATAATCGATTGCCATGACGGGGCTCTCCAAATGTAAACTGCTTGATTTTTTTTATTTGCTTTTCATTAAAATAATCTTTCTTTTTTTTATTGCTTTTTTCTTTTTCATTTGATTTGCCTTCCTTTGTATTTTTTTCACACTTTATGGCATAAAGCAAAGCAGCAATTGAGGCCAAACAACCCCCCATTGAATGGCCTACAAATATTGGTGCATAGTCCTTAAAAGTCACTGCATTAATTTAACAATGTGTTAGAATATTTACTGGATACTGTATAAACGCAGCTTCAATAGCCTGCCATAGTTGCTTGACTGCATGTAAGTAATACCTGTTCACCTAAAGTAATTTACTAATTAAGCTTTGGAATCAATCGTGAAGCTCTTTGATTTGGTTTCCAAATAGTCATTCATGATCCTAACCATGTTTCAAACATTTCGACTAGAATTTTAAACGTTGTAGCTAGCTCTTAATATATTTATTGATAATTTTACATGTTCTAACCTAATATGACTGAACTCTATGTAACAAGCGTGCCTCGTTGCAAAAATATTCGCTGAGAGTTATTTTTATAAAAAGCTTGAAAAGCAACACCTTGCCATATTCAGATCCGTATACATCCGCTGTATCCTGAAAGATTATTGAATAGGCCTGCCTAACAAGTTGAGAGCCATGACTTGTTCCTTCAAAGGCAATGATAAGCTCTTCTTTGCTGGGTATAATAGTTATATCTACTGAGCATGTGTTTTTGAAAATGTCACAGTTTGTTTTTCTATATCTTCCAAAGTGTATAGCGTCAATTTTGTGTTTCTTATTGATACTGCAATTGAAAATGTTTGACTATAATTGTAAGATTTTAATCTGGATTTTAGTACACATACCCCATGACATATTTTATAAAGAATATTATGGTTTTGGTTTGCTAGATTTATTATAGAAAAAATGTTTTTTTTTAATTTAAATGTTTTTTTTTCGATTTCCATCATACTTTATTATGGATTTTTTTAAAACCTAACTTCTGGTATAAGAAGTGCAAAAAAAAATGCCGATAACGTTTTTGGCCTTTTAGAATTACTCATAAATGGTAAAAACTTTTTCTTTTGTTTCAAAATTTAAAAATTAGAAAAAAATATAGGGTCATCCTTTATTAGAGTCGAATCCTGAAATAGTTCTAAAAAATTACTTATTTAAGCAATCTTCTGTGCCAACTTTTTTCTTTGCAGCGTAAGTCGCGGCCGAAAAAGCTAACATCATCTCAGCTTCATTAGGATTATATTCTAATATACTCTTCTTTTCATGAAGCTTGTTTCCTGACACATTCTCAACTTCATCGACATCATTTTTTAGTGAGTTTGCAAAATTATACAAGAATGAATTTATTAGAATGAGAAGAAAGATAGAAAACTTAGTCATTGAAAGGGGACAGTTTAAAAGAGCTTTGCTATCAAACTTAGACTGTGTCTTACTCCACCGAGAACTATAGATAAAAGCGTTATTATTTTAATGCAATAATGACTCCTAAACTTTAGAGTTATCAAATAAAAACCCGCAACGAAGATTATCTTTATAAATAATCTTCTAGATAAATGACAAAAAAAAACTGTGATCTACATTCAGCACTCGGCTATAAAAAATTTAGTTATATACTGAGTACATTCTTCAAGACTTTTTTCCTTTTAAAATAAATAAAAGACTCAGGAGCACTGAGTATCGACTTATCTATTATTTGTACGTAAGCATGCATAGAGACGTGTTTGAAAAGCTAGAAATAGTTTTTGTCAATTTTTTACACTGAATTATTTTTATTCTCGTGCTTCTTCAAAGCTACTCTCGCGCTGCGTTTTTCTGTTTAATCTAGCCTTTGCTAATTCAAAGCACACACGCTTTGAACCACTTTCATGAAAAAAAAAGCTAAGATGGCGATCTTACAATTATTTCCTACAAATTTCCTACTGAAGAGCCAAACTAAAAAGCTAGAGAAGATTGTTTAGTGCATATAGAAAAGAAACACATACCATTATTTTACATTAAGATGCAAAGATAAAAATTATTCAATACAAATCCAAACAAGATCATTGTGCATTAATTTGTCCTCTTTCTTGCCAGTAAAATTGCAAGGAAATAAAGCAGAGCCAAAAAGTGTCAGTTTTTGCCATTCTTTTCCATCATAAAATGCCCTTATGATACTCAGTGACTGTTCGTTTGGCTGTGTCATGTCATAGAGTATTCCTTGGATCCAATTTCCCATCCTTATAAGTTTTCCTTTTCTTTTAGTGTCATCTACAGCCAATACGTAAACCAATGTTTGATTGGAGCTTCCACTTTCTTCTTTTACTTCTTTTGTTGGTGTGGTCATGTTTGGGTCGAGACTTCTCCAAATCTCCACGTATGGCTGAACTTTGCCTGTTAGTGGATTTCTCATTTCTCCAGTCTCTTTGCGATCGCCATTTGGTAGTTGTTCAAAATGACCTAGGTCTGAGAGTGGTTGATTCAATGAATGACTGCTTAGAACGCCTTGTGAATCCACTTCATGGTGAAACATAATTTTCCCATCTTCCAGCTCTTCTTCCGTTCCACTTATAGCCCATTCAAATGGAAAGCCAGATTGAGCTATTGGAAGGGTATTACTTAAATAAGGACGCAGGTCAACAAAATGCTGCTCTTTTGGAGATGTCATCACATATGTCTTTGTCAGTTCTTCCGCTGGACTAGGAGGCCATTGGATAGATATTCGAGTAGAAAAGACCATTGTAAAGCAAAAATAGGTATGAAGCTTTTTTAAAGAAAAATTTCGAGAATGGAAATATGGAACAGTCTTAATTATCAGTGTTTAATCAAGTAATTCGTGTTTATTTAAAAAGAATCTTTTTAAGACAATGCAATTTTGATAAAACTAAACACCAGCACATATAAATGTTGGTATTTGTTTATCCTTTTTCCATTTGCATAAAGGTCAGCCTTTCAAGCCTATTACTGAAATCTGCCTAAAAATAATTCCTAAGTATTTGGACAGAATGACATTGGACGTTTTTTTCATATTCTGGGAAATTCTATGCAAGAAATCTCAAAAAACTTAAGAAGTAGAAATAAAGTTAGAGCTGACTGGAAACAGGCAGAACTCATAAATCAACAAATTTTTGTCTCACAAAAACACAAAACTATATTTCTCTTTATGCGCATGAGCCAAAATATATACATAGAAAGAATAAAAAATTACGGGCAAAATTTTAGTCAAGCTCTAGTTCATTACAGTCTACCGGGTTTTTCAGTGGTATAGTAGATTTTTTGTCAACATCTTTAGACAAAGCTTTTCTCATATCTAAACAATACAATTTTCATAAATTTTTAAAGCCTAAAGAACTAACCAAAAGCGTCTTCATCTTTCTCTCCAGAGTAGTACTCAATTATTCGTCTATAAACTACATAACCCAGAATGGTGTACATCTTATAAGCTATTACGTTGCTAACTCGCACAAAAAGGTCAACAAAGTAGCAATTTTTGCTAAAAGAACATTTCGAGGGATTTCCAAAAAGTCAAAAAATTTAATTCTACATACTTCTCAGAGATTCTTTCCAAATGGTTCATAAAAGTTGCAGCCAGTCCTTGGCGTCGGAATTCGGGAGCAATTGAGACGGCGGTGACATGGCCATGCCAATTTTCACCTCTCCCTTCTGCTTTGCCCATAACTTAAGTGCAAAAAAATATGAGATTTTCTTCAACAGAGGTATTTTCTTTAACAGAGGTATTTTATGTTTGTAACATGCTTAGCCGTTTGATTTGTACAAAACTTTGGCCATCTACAATTTTGTTGTTCAAGCTTAACTCAAAAACATAGCGCCAATTCAGAGCTGGCCTTAGCATTAGAGGAAAGAGCTGACTAGATATTCGGATAGTTATATGGGTCTTTTATTACAAAAGATACGGTACTTTTTGATATGATATTCTACATCAAAGCCTTACTATAGCCCATGATTTGTCCGTTCGGATGTTCAGCCACTTGGAAATACTCCGGCCAGTTGATGAGATATTGTAAGTAAAATGGCAATCCATACTAAATTTGTTGAGTTTAACATGAAAATCGACGGAAAACGCTAAACTGTTTCTGTAAGTGGATCCAAATTCCTAAAAAACTGAATCAGCTTATAATTTCTTTATTAAAAAAGGTATGAACCTTACACATTATTAAAGCGGAACAAATCTTCAGCTTCAAACGGTCTAATTGTCGTCATAATAGTGCTGAACACAAACTACTGTTTGTGTAAAATCTAAAACAATCTATCAGATGATTATGAGGGTAGCCAATTGTATTTTAGCCTCTAAGTTGACCATTGAGAGAATTATCTATCAATTCTTTCATCTCGAGTCAAATAGCTTAGCGCAAATTTAAATACTGTTTTATAAATACGATAAACCCAGTTTTTATTCTGTACCGCCTCAATAATGCGGCAGTCTCAATGCAGTTTATAGTCAAACCTCGCTGTAATATACCCCTCGAGAATGGGTGTAGGGGTATAGTATATTGACGGGTATACTATAGTGGGGGTACATCAGATCGATTTGACCACTACAACAATTTCTAGCAGTAATAGTGCAATCTCTAGCAAACAGAATGTAAAAGTTTCTATAAATTGAGCATCTGGTTGATGAAAAGCTTTTACATGAAATTGTGGCTTTTGCAGATGTTATTTTTATCTCCAAAGATTTCGCCCAACATTATGGTATTTTTTATCATTAAACCAATGATCTTTATCCATCAAGGTTGGCCTACTATGTCTGTGGCTGTGCAAAAATTTCAAGAGGATATGAATGCAGAGCACGCTACAATAATTTGTCCACGGGCTGAAAAAGTTCAACTTTGTGTATATATTATTGTCAAGAGCAAAATTTTTAGGGAGTTTCTGGTTGCGAGCCCCAGAAATCGGAAGTGGTCGAAGTACCTGGCCATTCTCCTTTTTCTGGTGCTGTTATTGACACTTTGGCAGCTGGTGACTGCTTTATTGAGGCTGCTGTTTATTTTTTCAATGAAAGGAAATGGACTCTGCAAGAACTCCTTCGAAAGGCTTATTTCATTGCGGGAGAAAGTGTGGGACAAAGAGGACTGCTGAACTTAAAATTATGCTAAACTTTTGTGTTGAACAAAAACTGCTATGCTTTTTCATTTTTTTTAATTCTTAAAAATTCATTTTACAAACAATGATGTAGTCCTTAGTCTCTTAAATCACACAGATTTAAGAATGATCAAATTATTTGCCTTCTGTTTTGGATACAATTTAACTTGAACTTTCTCCTGCGCCTGGGTAAAGCATTCTCTCTGCTGGAGCACCATTATACATCACTAAATAATAATAATTAAGAAAGATGGGTGCTGTTCTAAAATAAAAAAACTCAAGAAATATTTTTTTAGCTTTTATTGTCTTTTTACCAAAATTGCTGAATTAGCCGGTCATTTACTTCTGGGCTGTATAGCCGGTTATATATCCTTAACTAACCGAAAATGATCTAATTATAGCCCAACTCAAGCGTAGAAGCTGGGCTATAAATAGAAACTAGGCTATAATTTTGCTTTGATCTCAAAAGGTATGCACTTTTTACATGGCATTTTTAGAAATATGAAGAGGTGACCGCGTGGCGCTGCGTAAGTATTCTCGTAAGTGGACGTTTTATTCTTTAGTATGACAAAAAAAAAGACGAACGATTTTTTTTAAAAGATAGCAAAATGCGTTGCAAAGACCAATTTGAAACCTACTTAATTTCAAGCCTTTCTCAATGCTACCCATTACTGCTTTCCCTTGAACCAAACAAATAAGTAAATAAATCAGAAAAATAAATTTAAGCATGAACATTTTAAACAGCTGTATGAAACTAAGCAATAAATCCCCAACTTTTTCTTATATAGAGGAAAAACTTACCAATCTAAGGACAAAATAATAATTATTAATAAGATCGAGCGCATAAATTCAAAAATTATATATTTAGAATTTTCGGTCATAAATAATTTATTTTATATTTTTGTCCAGTGAGCTGCAGCCTAGCAATAACAAAAGTTTTGTTTAAAAAGACTGTGTAGTCTTTTTATACAGAATAAAAAATTGTATTATGGTCTGCAAATGGTGCAGACTACTTCTGTGTCTTTATGTCCTAAAAAGGAAAAAAAAAAGATCATGAAAAACAATTTTGGGAGTAACGTCTTCATTTCTGACCCCTAACACCTATGCCTACCATATTGACTAATATCTGCAGTGACTCCTAAAAAGTACTTAACAAAAAATACCTAAAAAAGCCTGCACGTACACCTAAATTAACGGTTCAGGTTAGATACAAATAAATTTAGTTTGGTGACAAAAGACTTGTTTCTCATTCGAATATTAATGTTTGGGCTCATTAGATAGACAGTACACGACTTTTAATAAAAACTTCTAAAATCTCATGCGCATGGCAAGATTTAATTTTCTAGTTAATTTTTTCTAATAGTTTCTCTCGTGTTCTTACTGTTTGTTGTATAATACTAAAAACTTATGATAAGAATATGAAAGAATCGACTAAAAAGTTGTAACTAGTATATTTAAAAGCAGCAGAGGCAGCATTTTTACGCAAGCTGAGCAATGACGAATTAAAAAATGGCATAAAAATCGTAAAATTGTGTCCAAAAGTAGACCTTTCTTTGTGCCGGTCATTTACTGTCATTTGACAACCCTACTTTTTCCAAAATTTCAACGTCAAATTTCTACGAAATACTATTTAAACACTTTAAAATGGCGTCGTTGGCCTAACGTTTTGTTTACAAATACTTCGTTTCTTATTTTCCTTTAAAACTATTTTAACTGAGGTATTTCAAAATTGCGGATCTTCCCGACAAATATGGATAGAAGTAACTTCAGTTATTTACAAAATTCAGTTCAAAACATGGTTTTTAAGTGAATGACGTCCGACTTCTCGGTGAAGCTGCTCTTATAACTTCTTCTGCCTTTTCCGGGGCTGCTCTTTATATAAGTCTGGCAGAAAATCCTGCTACGCTAAGTATAGGTGATGACAAGGGTATGCTTGAACACTGGAAAACGAGCTATGCAAAATCTGCTCCAATGCAAGCAGGTATATGAAGTGGATAGAAATGACAAACGATCAATCCTAATAAGTTCTATTTTTGATCAGGTCTTGCTGCTATTTCTGGAGCTATTGGCTCCACCATAGCCTACAAAACTGGGGATACTCGGTGGTTGGTGGGAGCTGGCCTTATGCTTTGCATTTGGCCTTATACTATGGTTTGTATAATGCCAATCAAAAAAGAGTTGTACTCAATTCCGAATGAGCTCTCAACTAAGCAACAGACTGCAGATTTAATCAACCAATGGGGCAATTTACATGCAGTAATAATATATTATGATCCCACCCTCTAAAAACTTATTTTCACTTTATTTTGATTACCTCCATAAACGTATGTGAATAATTATAAGATTTAAAATTTAAAATTAAGGTGCGTACCTTGCTCGGAGTGGCAGCTGTTGGCGCTTTTGTATGGACTTTGAACTCGTCTAAATAAATGCTTCAAAAATTTTATAAACTTTTAATACTGCGTAACAAATTGCTCCATGCATAATTAATCAATAAATTTTTGAGCATCACTAAACTGTTCTAAGCACATAGAAAACTGTCGAAAAAATTAGACCGTTCTACAGCATATACAAGTGGCCGACAATTGATTAGCGCACTTCCCGGACAACTTATACAAAGTTAACATATAATTAGTATTTTAAGCACTGTAAAACAAGTTACAGTTGTAGTGCTTCTTTACATCATTTATTTACGGTGAAATGTCTCTTTATCTCTTTAAACGAAAAAAGAGCAGTAACAATATAATTCAATCATTAAATTTAGAATTCAGTGAACAACAAGAATGGAAAGCAGTTACAGTAAAAATATTGATAGATATAGAGAAACAAAAATTGAGTTGACAGATTAAAGGAAAAATGGCCAAAAATTGTAACCGTTTTGTTTCAAATCTATGGAACCATATAAATAGTCATTGGAAAACTTTTTTTTAAAATCCTTACGGCAAGAGTTTCATCTTTTTAACATTTGTTCAAAATTTCGTCTTTATTCTAAACTTATACCTTGGTAAAGTCGAATAATGAATTATAGAACTTTCTTTTAGATATAAAAAACATAAAACTGATTCATCTTCAGCCAACATTTTTTTTCAGCAATGGCATTGAAATGTTTAACTCTTCTTTTTTGTATTTTTATTATCTTCACAGCTACAATTTTAACGGTAAATGCTGATTGGGACTTTGAAAAAGTGCGGTAAGAAAGTTCTACTCATGTAGAACACTATGATAAATTGTTTTTAGGGAGTATTGGAAAATTTTGCCACAGCATGTAAGTGACCTGCCAAAAACGCCATCTCGTCTACCAGATTGTAAAAAAGGGGCCCCGTGTGGAAGCTCTCCTCCCGGCGCACCTAGAGGACTGGGTATGTTGACTACTTATGCTGTTTTTGAAGAAAATAGGCTGAAAAGCATATATCTTTTTAAACCAAACTCTTTAGGCTTAGGTTTTGGCCCCTGGGGAACCAAACAAACACCGTGTGTTTGCCCTACATAGAAGCTTATTCGACTTTTGCAAAATTAAAGAAATGTATATTCAAGTGTTTCATGTTATTGTCATAATAAATTTTTGAAATAAATTTTAAGAGGCTTTTAAACTGTTAGTGGCTGAACTTAAGAATTATTGTGAGAACTTCAGTCACGAATGAAGACACCTCATTTTAGCATTCGTCACAAAGTATATAAGGATTCTTGTGCTTTGTAATTATAAATAACTACATAATAGAATGTAACCGACTTTTTAACCTTTAGATTACTTTTTAGAACATTTCATTCTCCGGTTTTGCAAACACTGTCTAACAAATTAATATTTACCCCAAAACGGACATGCAATTTGGGCATAAAAACAAAACCACAATTACTTTGTTTCCTTATATCTAAAACAGTTTTAAAAAAATAAAGTTTTGTTAACGCAAACATTATCACACTTGTTTAAAGATTGATTAAAAATATAAATTTAAATATTCTTATCACGTTGATAATGTACATCCAATAGCTTTTTACCAAATATTTTGGAACTAAAAAATACGATGGAAATGTCTTCAGTTACTTCTTTTTCAAACAGTTTGAAGAAAGCCTCTTCTTGCACTATTAGCTTTTCCTCCATGCCCACTGAAGTGACTGAGAATAGTCTGCGAACAGATTGTAAGAATATCACATTGGCCAATCTCATTAATAGTCAACCAAACAAAAAAAGATCTGAAAATATTTCAGCGAAGCAAATTCTAACTATTCCAAGACAAACAAACGGATTCTCAACTGCTCAAGAAGTGAATAGTGCAACCAAAAGTAATGAACAGTTTTTGAAGGCTACCTCTAGCCCTGCATCACAAGACCCTGTTTTGATGGCTAAATCAACAGATGAATTTGTTAAAAAACTTTTGTTTGGGAAGGTTAAGGTACATTTTTATCCATTAGAGGTCTAACTATCATAGTTTATAACCAGCTTGATAGGTTTTAATGATTTTTCAAAGCTAGTCTAGTTTACTCTTACTCGTAGATTGGGTTTTAACAATGACAATGTTGAAAAAAGTTATCCTTTGCTAAAATTTTATATATCATTTATTATCTCCCACCAGACATTTGCCGAATAGCCAGACAAAGGCACCCTATTTCTTCTTTGGGATGACGTCTACCCCTATCAACCTACATGATGAAGCCGTTTAAAGTAACACATATTGGATACGATGAACGGATCTACAACGAGTTAAAATAACCCAAGTGTAAATTGTGGACAAGTTGAAATGTATTTTTGAATAACCAACCAACTAAAAGCTGTGAATCTATTATATTAAGATGCGACTGTGATACAATTTTAATAATTTAATACAATTTATTATAAGAATACTAATAGAAATATTTTTATTAATAAACTTTAAAATTTCAGCATGGCCCAAATTCGGATCAATCTATTCCAGTCCCAACTCAGCATCCTTCAATGCCTTATGCAATGTTTCTTTCACGATTTCCATACAATTGGAATGAGCAGCCTCCATCTTTTGTGTACAACACTGGTGCTCTCCAGCCTTTCGCCTACCCTTTTCCAGTGATCCACAACTCCTACATCCAGTCAAGCATGTTTAACCCCTCTGCTTTTACTCCACCACAAACACCGTTTCGCAAGCCTGCCAAGAAGTCAGCAACAGCTGCTAAGAAGTTTAGACGTACTTTTTCCAGGGTTATATCGCCCAGCAACACCTCATCGTCCTCTTTTTTCACCAAAAAATTAAAACCCAACTACATTCAGCAGGATCTGGACCTGGGCTTTATCAAGGCTCCAGTGGTATATTCTACAGACAAAACTCCAATGACTGTATACTTCACTAAAAATTATTGCTTCAGCAATCATTATCCCTGTGATATGCTAGCCATTGATGGTGAGCTTAAACATAAGTTGGGGATGTATAATAAGCTATTTTTAGGCATCAAATACCTTTGCACAGAACAATATTATATCTACTACAAAGCCCACTTGTTCGGAGATAAAAATAGCGCTCTGGCAGTAATGAGTACCACTGACCCTAAAGTCATGAAGAAGATAGGAGCTGCTATTCTCAACTTTGATGAAAAACGATGGTTACCTGTTTCCATTCAAGTGAGGTGGATTTACTAGGTTTTTCGATTAGAATAGAATCACGTTTAAATAAAGATCTCAATAAATCAAAACCAAAAAAGAGAAAAGATTTAAACTATTACTCGATAATTTAGTCTTTAATAAATTACCGAAAGAGTTAAGGTGATGGTAATTGCCTGTCAACGGAAATACGAGCAGAATCCCAGTCTGAGAAGACAGTTGTTCAGCACAGCAGATACCCTGCTTGTGGAGGCCAATCCAGTAGATGAACGCTGGGGTATTGGCCTTCCGATGAACTCCATGCTGATGAGAGACAAAAGAAACTGGCGCGGCCAAAACATCATGGGAAGACTGCTCACAATGCTCAGAGATAGACTCCTTAAAAGGCCACAATTTGCCGCAGAAAGAAAAAGAATGAAGAAGCGCAAACGTTTATAAGTAAACTTCTTGTGATCAATTGTCCCACTATTTTCTAATAGAGCTACTTTCTTACTGTCATATGAAAACAGATAAACAGATAAAACACTCTTACAGTAACATTTCCTTCTTCTCCGAAAAAAAGATGCAGGAAGTTCAGCGACGTCTACGCAGAAAACGAAATTTCCTATATCATGGCAAAAAATGATGCAGTTTCAAAGAAAGTGACTGGAGTATTGATGACAAGCCAAGAAGCGAGAAGGCATTCATCTAGGACGACAAGTTTGACACTTAATTCAGAGTAGGATGATCAGCTAACCATGCGAAAGACTTTTTGTTAACAAAGCTGTACTAAATGGGACTTTCAAGAGAGCCACTAAGCTTTCTTTAAAAGTTCATAAAGTGCTAGTGGCTTTACTAGTTTGACTGTACACTGGAAAGTAATCAACTTTATATCGCTTTCAGAAAAAGTTGACGTGTTCCAGTTTTACCTGTATTTGTTTTCTTCCGCAAAGTCTTGCAAATATGAGGGCATTTCCAAAGAGATTTATTTCATCAGGGGATAATCTGTTGTTTCATTGCTCTTTTACTTTCCCTTTTGTTACGGTTTTCCTGTTTGCATTAAGAGCTACATATTTTCATATAATAATTATCCGGTGTTCAAGTTTGTCATTGCAATAATATTACAGCGAACACCCAGCACTTCTGCAACCAATCTGCTTAATAAAGCCAACCGGTGCTAATTGATTATAGAGCACTGCTTTCATAGAATTGCTTGACTTTCTTTGTAGCGATTAATCCCTCTCGCTTGTAACATATGATTGTTTGATGTTGATTGATATTTGCCTTTTTAAATGTCTCTTTTGGAAACTTTTTTTCCGAAATTTAAGTGTCAACCAGTGCATTAGATTGTAAGAATGATTTTTTTTTTCTTTTCAAAACAGACCTATTTCTAATGGTACTTTTCAAAAACAACATTCCACTAAATGTTCTGTTACTCTCTTCTTGTTTTCAACTATGAAATTGTTGCCCTAGTATAAGACTGCAAAACAAGGACAAATGTCCGAAAATGTGTATTCCAAGGAGCAGTAAGAAGATCAAAAAGAAGAGGAAGAAGTAAATGCAAAGAGTTAATTGGCCGAGCCTCATTGACTGCCACTGGTACGAAGACGAAAAGTAGACTTGCTGCTGCTACGGCTGCGGTCGGCCTTGAAGTAAAGGTTTTTAATTAGGAAACTAAGGGTCAAATCAATAAGAAATAGGAAATTTTCACAGTAAAAACTCTACATCCTGATTTGTGAATATTTTGTTTCTAAAATTTACTTCAGTGTGTGAAAATGTCTGCCTTTATTTCCAGGCTCCTAGTGCAAAATTTTTGATATTTTTGAGAGAATTAATGCCTTTGGATAGCTGGGGTTGCATAAGAATGCAAAGAGTAACTATTTCATTTTTCCTCTTTCTTCTAATCGTCATCGTTTAAGGAGGGCAATTTTTTTTGTTGGTTGCAAAAGTCACCCTTTTTGGAGAATGACACAGTTGCTGACAATGTGCATCACTTTTTGTTTTGTAACGTCTTTGTCTTCTTTGGAAATTTTTTCTCTGAAAATAGTTGAAACCGTAAATTAATGTTTGTTGACAATTTCTGTTGACAGCACATATTTGGCCTTTAAGCTTTCTTGTGTAATTGATTGGAGTTGAAAAGGAAGACCCACACCCTTGTTTCATTGAACTCAGCATTAAATGCCCAAAGCTTTTTTGTTTGCATAACCTCCTTCGATCCTCAAAAGAGAGTTTGCATATTTGCATGCCACTGCTGCCACTATGGAGATGTGAATGCTAGCGTAAGATCCAGAAGATGAACAGGGAAAGCGGATCACTGAGAATTTCTATTTTCGGTGCAGGAAAAAATACTCCTGCAGCCAAGGTTGAGAGGAAGATATTATAAAACACTTAAATGGTTGATGCTGCTCTAAGGAAAAGATTAAAACCAATTTATTGCTGGATAGAAAATAGGGAAGGTGTTTTTAAAAGGAAAATTTTTAATCCAGGTTGGGATCCAGCAGTGAAATTTTGATTCAATCTCATTTTAATATTTTTATATTCTCATTTTAATATTCGGATAAATTTTTTGTGTTCTACAAAATGGAAGTTTATGATTGGATATATCATATGAAATTAGATTTTTTCCAGATAAAATAAAGTTGACTCTCCTTTGCTATTTTTACTGCTGCGGGGTCCTGTTTATTACCCCAAACTCTAGGTGCATGACATGCTTCTCTCTTGTGTTCAATAACTTATTGGCTTGATAGAAATACGGCTCAACATAAAACATCTATAAAACAGAGGTAGAAATATAGCTAGTTGGATTAGACTACAAGTTTTAATTGTACCTCGTCTGGAACTGATGAGCAGGCCAGCCTCAGTCAGAAGTGTTAATTGCAGCCAGCTTCAGGCGTTGTTCTACTAGACTGACTAAAAATCCACCTCTTTATTCGTTAGTGAGTAGTCCTGACAGTGGCCGGATAAAGACGTTACCCAGGAGTATCTACTGTATGGAACCCTTCACTATAGCCTTCTCTGTTGTCATATTGTCAATAATCAAAAAAGTTAGACTTAAAAATGAAAATTTTGTATGTTGCCTTTATTAATTTATCGACATTTTTTAAGCAAAAAAGCGAAAGAATGTCACCTAGGTGGATCTTTTTTCTTTTTTAGGTGTGTTATCCATTTCTTTGATCTTCTTGCCTCTCTGTTCCGTTTATTGCTTGACCAGAAAATTAAAATAAAACAGTTTTTCTTCTCTATGCTATATATTACTGCTAAAAAAAATCGCCCCAATTATACTAATGGGTGTTGAACAGCGGGCTCCGGTAAGTCAGGAGAATTATAAAAGATGGACTGTGCAAAATGGAATCAACCTTATTCCTTGTTTTTCATTCATTTTCAATTTTCATTGTAAATGTTTTGTTAGCTTCGGGGAGGGGCTGATAATAACCTTTGGGTGACAATCAGTAAATGGATTATTCCGGATTTTATTCTCTCTCATCACCAGTTTTGCAGAGTCCACTTTCGGATGTTTATTCCCCCTGCTTCCTGTCTTTGTGTTTACCACGATAATTTCTCTTTCAACCTTATCCAAACGGATCACCATTTTATTTCTTGATTTTTTAGCTTAGTTTTGATAGAACTATTCTGAGCTGGGTTTAACCAAGAGTTGGGCTTTATTAAGTCAACATTTATTATTAGACATGGAAACTGTGGTATTATATTTAGTAGATGGTCGAAAACGTCTGGTTTATTCGCATCGTTTTTGCTTCGAAATGTTATATTCCATCTTTCTAACTAATTTTTTCATTTTTTAATAAATTAGTGCTTACATAAACTAGTGTTTTTGATTCAGGGCTTTTTGGGCATTTTGGAAGCACCCGTTGAATTATTATGTAACTGGTCAAACGTTTCAAGATTTTTACTTGCAGCTCTGCTTTTTTTCTTTTTCACAAGCTATCAACTCAGCCGTTGTGATTAGGAAAATTTTTGGAGCGGTTTAGAATTAATTTCAAAGTGCTTTATTTCAAATGCCTGAAATTCTAGTCTTTCTCTATCGGGATTTTAAAAATTGAATAAATATTGAAATCTAGAATAAAGAAGAAAAAATATATTTCTGACACCTTTTTGCGCTGAAAAAAACTTTTAACGTATTCCATTTTTTTGTAAATGCGCAATCTTGCCCCATTTGCATCATAGGCTGACTGACCAGCAATGTAACTATATGTGAAATTTTTTTTCTGTTTCCAGTTCGCTTGTTAATTTGATCGCGGGATTAAGAAAGAAAATTTGAAGATTTCATTGCGCACTCATATATTTTGCTTGAAAAGGTAAATTATTGATATATAATAAATGAATTTAGTAATGAAAAGGACTAAAAGAAAAATCCAGCCAGTGAGGACTGATCTCAAAAAATCCAAAATGATTGCACTATCTCATAAGCCGTGTTCCAGTCTTGTTGTATTAGCTATTTTTATAGTTGTGTACTTACAAAACAGCTTCTCAGAAGCTGCCTGTCCATCTATTTTCTTTGCTCAAGCTATAGGTCGTACTAAAGTGGCTACCATGGACTTTTATTACACAAAGTATAAAATTAATAATTTTTTAAAATATAAATTCCTTGAATTTGTAGAACGGGTGTGTCAACCGCTGCAGAATGTGCTAATTTTTGCGGCTTACGTCAGTTTTGTAGAACGGCTGTTTACAACCATGATGCAAGGACATGTGCTCTCGGCTATGAAGTGATTGCTGAGTGCAGGTTGGGCTTAAAACACTTGCCTTTTAAACAAAAATTATTTCACTGCATCAGTATTTTTGCAATCATTTCCCAGAGTCCAATATAATGATTTGAATATAAATAGACGGCATAGTGTATTTATATGTACTCCATACAATCCAACTGCTCCTTGACCTCTGCGGACTGCTCGGTGGTTTGCCTACCTCGAAGCTCCCTGACTCTCTCGCCCATTAAAAAATTTTTGAGGTGCAAGCCTGAGATAGCAAGTGTCAGGTGGCACACCTCAGATAGCAAGTGTCAAGTGGCACGCCTCAGGTAGCAGGCGTCAGGTGGCACGCCTCAGGTAGCAAGTGGCAAAGCTCAGGTGGCAAAGCTCAGGTGGCAGAGCTCAGGTGGAAGATGTCAGGTGGAAAATGTCAGGCGTCAAATGTCATGCTGCAAATCTCAGGGGTCAAGCGGGGACAAGAAAGACCGCAAATAATAGGAAGCTATATTAAAAATTGAGTGGCATAAACTTTTGGGTTTGATACTTTTTCGTCTCTTTTTCTTACTCTTTCGAATAAAAAGAAGAATTTTTAACAAATTTTTAACGAATTTTAAACAAAAAAAAGAATTTTTAACAAATTTTTTATTTGTATTTTTCAGCATTATTAAGCAACGCTACAATACGTTTCATTTGACAACAGATGGTGCTGATTCTTTATCTGTAATCACTTGCATTGATCCCTGTAGAAAGTCGTCTTTTGGAAACATTATTAATAGCAATGAAAGTAAGTAACTCAAGCTCACTTTCGGTCCATTTTCAAAAAAACAATAGCAATACGCGAATTCAGATCCCAAAACACTGTTCTCTAGTCTTGGAAAGACAGATACTGTGGAAAAATTACCTTCTACAATCACTTCCAGTGAAACAATA
The DNA here is from genome assembly GCA_000981365.1 of Subanguina moxae. Taxonomy (NCBI): domain Eukaryota; kingdom Metazoa; phylum Nematoda; class Chromadorea; order Rhabditida; family Anguinidae; genus Subanguina; species Subanguina moxae. Next base: position 12,944 of record BBSZ01001685.1, on the reverse strand, counting down.
TCAACAAACTTTGTTCCCTCCAGCTCTAATCAACCAATCATCCCAGTCAATCATCCTTTACATATCTCCAGTGGCACTTCTTCTTTTCAAATGCATGGCAATGGTGGTACCGCCAATTTAGAACCCACTCAAAAGCAATGGAAACTGGCAACTGGCCACATTCAATTGGAAGATCCTCGGCTGAATGGCTTTCTAAATGCTATTCAAGAATTGCATAAAGTCAATGAGAAAGTGATTCACCAAGAAAAAGATGCAGCTGCTGGAATTCAACCAGAATCTTTTTCTCAGCCAGAAACACACAAAAAAACAGTCACTTTCAACGGGATGCCTCTGCATATGCAAGAGTATTTTAACGGAGCTAGCAATGCTCAACAAGCTCATGACAGCCAACTTAAAAAAGGCAAACATGAAGCAGATTCAGATAATAACTCTGTCATCAGTACCTTTTACAACGGTTCTGAGATAAAAGTACATACTGGAGGACTTTTTAAGTGGTTGAAGCCGGGTGAATCAATTGTCATTGCTCCACCTGAACTAGACTCTAGGAATGCAATAGATAATAAACTTTTCCAAGGCCAATTACCTATTGAGTTGATTACTGCAAATCCAGGAGCCTTTGAGAAAGCCACTAGATCTGAAGTTAAAAAGACGGTGACTGCAGCTAGCAAAATTAAAGTGGAGGAAAAAGAAATAGGATCAAAAAAGAAACAAGAGGAAGATATTTCGCTAAAGAAAAAGAGTGAAAAATTAAGAACTCCAGCTAGAGAAGCTTATGAAAGTGGAGAGCCAATTGTAATTAATGGACATATTTTGTCGGCTAAAGAAGCCAGAGAGTTGATGGCCAGGGAAGAAACATCGAGTACAACCACAACTACTCCTTCTCCATGGCATCCTGCTGGTTTGATTGGTGAGGAATCAGCAGCAAGTGTCGAGCATGATGCTGATCATAGAAGGGAAGGCAAAAAAAAGACTGCTCACACAGCCTTGCAGGATGACCATGGCTTTTTGAACACGTTTGTGATGCAGGGATTGACTAATATTATGAAAGGCAAAGGTTGGTATTTTTATAGTGTTGCAGTATTTCATCTAACTAACACCTATCCCTGGCTTCTGACCTTCCCAAGTTTTGGAGGTTAAAAAAAAATAAACCTTCATGGGGAACTATTAGACGAAATATGGTACTTTATATTCGAGCTTGATCACCTTGCTTCAAATATTTTGTGTTAAGACAAGTCCACAACAACAATCATATCTAATCCATCCACAAGCACAACAACAACTACGCCTTCTACTACAACATCTTCATCACAAGGATCAATTATTTGCTATCGCTATGTGCCTCAACAGAGGTTGTTATATGCAGAGTTTAGAAAAGGCCGTGGCGTTACTTTAAACGAATGCAGGTAGGCTATTGAAAAAAAGTAAAAATGAACGTATCAATGAAGAAATTTACCAATCTTAGATGTGCTTGCGCAGAGACCTGGAGAAACATAACCACTTCTTCAAACAAATCTGACCAAAAGAGTAATCTTTGCAAAAGTCTCTCTTTTAACGAAGAGACTGGGGAGTGTTCTTTAAACAGAGATGACCATACCGGAAAATATGACTTAATATTCGACAAAAAGGTTGACTATCACTACGTCTCTTGTGATATTCGTTGTAAGTGATATTCGTTTCACTTATTAAAAACACATAAATTGTTATTTAGATTTATTAAATGCTGCTGCCAAAATGTGTTCTAAATCACCTGCTCAAAAAACAGAACAAGATGTCAAAGAGTCTATCAAAAGTACTTTAATTACATCTACTACCATTGCAACATCTACAGCTCAACCATCACCTATGACCACAGCATCAACCACCACACAAACAACTACCTCAGAATCTCTTCCTATAAATGCCTCAATTAATGAACAGCAATCAGAAAAGACTCACGGCACAATTTTACAACAAGAAAGAAACTCTAAATCTAAAGAAGATAGCGTTGTAAAATCAGCAGTCAATGTGAGTACTTAATAATGAATTGTATAAAAGGATCTTCAATGAAGCTTTTTTCCCTTTTTAGATGCAAAATTTTAACAAACTCATCAAAGAAGAAGAGCAAGAGCCATCAAATAAAGAGGAGACTAATATTCTAATTGCTGAGACCACAACCGCAGCTCCAAAATTATTTAATAGGAAAAATATTAGTACTAACCTGACTGAACCTTCGTCTATGTTGGTTAGCTCAAGACCGATCAAAATGGTTGAATTGTCAACCACTTCTCTTAGTGAAATGATTATGTTTACTACAACAACCACTCTAAAACCTGAGTCAACCACCAGCACCACCTTGGAGTCCAAGCAAACCACTCCTCAGACCACAACCACTCAAAGTGCGGCTGTAACAAACGCTAAAATAAATGGCTGCTTTGAGATCATTGAAGGTTACACAATGAATAACACGGCTGGAGGCTTGGAAAGAGATGTTTCTATGGAGGAATGCCAATGTTTCTGTGCTAATAGCCTGTAAGCATTTTCACCTACAACTAAATGATAGATTCTTAGATAGAGTTAAAGCAGCGAGTGGTTTCGATTCACCGACTTCTGGGTAACTCGACAGTAGTATGGGCCTAGCACGCTTCCACTGCGCCACGCTGCTTACATTCGTTGTTGGTGTAGGAGCACGAAAAGCTTGCTCTCCCTTTTTTTCTTTTGACAGCTTTACCCCCTTTTAGATCTTCGGAAAGATATTCCTTCCAGTGCACCTCTGCCACCTATTACCACAAAGAGAGGGACTGTGTGCTAAACTTGGGAAATCGACAACTCACTCCAGAAATTTTCGTAGAAAATGATCAGCAACAGAAGCCAGCAAACAAATTGACTTACTTCGGCTTGATTTGTAGTTCAGGTAACAGCTTAGGCTTTAAGCTCAAAATTTAATTAAAATGAGTAAATTTTCAGCAAAAGCAATTAAAAAACATGTAAGCCAAGAGCTTGCCAACGGATGTACACCGGGAAGCACTAAAGAAGAGATCGGTGCTAGTCAACCAGTTTTAAAGGCAGCCATCCCTGAAGGTTACTGATTAATATATTAAATGAAATAAAAATGAAGTTTGCATATAATTTTGTACTTTAGCTCACACAGATCAATGTTTTTTGGAACTGCCCAACCATGTGCTCGAAGGCACAGCTCTGGCCATTGAAACCAATGTGACAGTAGAGGAGTGTAAATGCTTTTGTGTAGACTCTGAGCATCGCTATGGTACTGAATGTCAAAGTCTGCAATACTACTTTGACTCGCAAACATGTTTGCTAAACAAGGAAAATAGGTTTGATAATATTTTAGATAAATCTTTCTTGCTAATAAACTTTTTTAATTGCAGGATAACTGATCCTGATAGGTTCAACTATGACCCAGGAAGCAACGTTATGCACAGTTATTTTGACTATAAATGCCATGTAGAAAGTGAGCATTTCAACTATCAATTGTTTAAAATAAAGACTATTTTTTAGAAGTGGTTCTCTCGGCCTACATTGAGCAGGTGTGTCAGATGGTGATTCAAATCTCAGTAAAGGATGTTCTAAACCTACCAAAAACCAATCCATCTCTTAATATTGATGACAAGTCGGCTGAAGCAACAAAGGTAATTTGTGCAAACTATTCTAAAGCCCAATTAAATATACTTTTAGGGAGTCAAACCAATGGATGACACTTCAAAGCTCAAGAAAATAGATGACATTGATGGCAAAGCAGGACACATGAAATCTTCTAAGTTGCTATTGACAGCAACAAATTCATCTTCTAAGGCATCCACATTAAGCAGAAAGTTGAGGACAACCACATCAGCGCCAACTACAATAGTCACAACAACAACTACACCTACAACAACCACGACAACGATAGCATTTGAAAAGTTAGACTCCGACTCCAATGAAAACGAAGAAAACTCTGATGAACTCAAATTTGAGTCAACCACCTCAGACACCACTGCTATTTTAAGCTCACCGACTTCTTCAGACAAAACTCAAGCTAATACTCCAAAAACAACCAAATCAATAACGATATTCAAGAAAAATAAAAAGAAAAAACATAAAACAATCATTCCAGAACTGGAGGAAAATGAAGAAGAAGATATGTCTAGTAGTAAGCCAGCAAAAACCAGAGAGAAGTCAAGGAACAAAAGTGAGGAGCAAGAGGAGATTGACAATGAAACACATAATGAGCAAGTTTCTGCCAGCATTTATACCACTTCTGATAGACCAGAAACCAGCACTACTACTAGCACTACTTCTGCTGCCACTACTGTCAAGCTGTCGACAACAACCACTGTTCCGCCAAAAACTACCACGACAGCTTATCCGCCGGTAGGACCATGTAGGTATAGCGCTTTGTATCAGACCGTTTTCAATGGAGGTCGGCAATTGAAATCTCTAATGGTGACCAGGCAAGTTTTTATTGTGAAGTCAGACCTTACTTACCCCACCTATCAGTTGTAAGCCGCGCAAGAAAAGGCTAATGCAATCAAAATTTATTTTTATTATGAAATGTTTTAGCCCTGCACAGTGCTTCGCAGCCTGCCACGCCGAAAGTTGTCGTTCAGCCAACCTGATTCAAGTAGAAGGCACAGTAAAACGCTGTGAGTTGTTCAAAGACTCGATTGTAGAGTTCCGGAGAACAGATGTGCTAAGTTTCGACAGAGGAGCTGTGCACTTCGACTCAATTCAATGTGATATAGCATAAAAGCTGATCTCCCCTAGCTGAGACAAGCCGTCATTAGAAACAGGATAAGAATTGTTGATAGCAAAAACTATTAAATGTTTTCCTTTCTGCCTTCTATGTAAATATTTTTAATCTTAAAAATAAGTCTTTCTCAAAGTTGATAAAATTTGACAGGCAACAATGTTTGTAAACTAGTCTTTCACGTTATATTTGTGACTTTTATGCATTTAATGAAAAATGAAACGTTACAAATAAATTTCTTGTTATAAAAAAAATTTTTTATTCGCAAAAAATATTTTAATACATGACATTTGGAGCTTGATACATCAAACTCTCACAAATGGCCGAATAAATTGGTTGCTGAGATAGAACTAAAACCGTCCTTTTATTCACCTATTATTTTTTGTTTATGAATTTTGTAACGTATCCAAATTTCGGCGATTTCCATTGTCTTCGAGAAGTATGGTCTTTTAAAAGGAAAACAAAAAATTTTTGATACTCTTGGTGGGGCTCGAACCCACGACGTCCGCATGGCCGTGATTCACTTATAAGTACGGCGCTCTAACCAACTGAGCTACAAGAGTACGATGTGAAGAGTACCGTTTTTCTTGAGACCCTCCTTCATTTATTGCTTATTTTAGCTCAATTTAGCTCAAAATTGACTTTTTTTATTAATACTAAATAATCTATACAAAAATAAACAATTGAAACATATTTTTATAATTTTTTAATTACTTTCATTCTCCTTGTTATTTAATGCCAATTTATCCACCGTAAATTGCACAGCCTCAACAGCTGGTCGCGTCCTCATGTAATAGCTTCCTGTTTTCAGTCCCTGAAAAAAATTGACTTACGAAAAAAAACATTTCTACAAAATTTACCGCTTTCCAAGCATGAAAGTGCATAGAAGTACATTTTGCATAGGTGGGTGTTGCCAAGTACAAATTCAATGATTGACTTTGATCAACAAAAGCTCCTCTATCAGCAGCCATGTCCAATATATCTTTCTGAGAAATTTCCCAGACAGTTTTGTAAAGCTTGCGAGTATCTTCTGGGATCTCTTGAATATGTTGTACAGAGCCATTGTTGGCGATTAGTTGGTTGCGCATTCTTTCATCCCACAGATTAAGCTTGACTAATTCGTTTATCAAGTGCTTATTGACAACCTGGAACTGTTGTTTATTTTTAAATATATTTTTGATAATATACTTTTTGATAAGTAATCTTATAGCACAAAAATATTGTCTTAAATAGAGTACATAACAATCTCATAAAGTATATAACAAGTATATAACAAATTTATAAAACCTGATAGTCTCCAGAGACCACTCGTCGACTATATACATTTGACATGTACGGCTCAAATGACTCGTTATTGCCCAGGATTTGAGCAGTTGCAGCCGTAGGCAATAGTGCAATTACCAGGCTATTGCGCAGTCCATGCTTTGCAATCTTTTTCTTCAACTCAGCCCAATTCCACAAGTCTGTAGGCTCAACCTCACACATATCAAACTGCAGCACTCCTCGGCTAGCTGGGCTGCCATAGAATGTTTCATATGGACCAAATTGGGCTGCCAACTCATAAGATGCTTCTAGAGCTGCATAGTAAATGGTCTCAAAAATTTGTTTGTTCAACAGCTTTGATTTTTCACAAACAAATGGCAGTCTCATTAGTTGGAAGACATCTGCCAGACCCTGTACACCCAAACCAAGTGGACGATGTCTTTTGTTGGATAGTTCACACTCGGGCAAGGGATAAGCATTTACATCAATTACTTTGTCCATGGTTTTGATGACTTTTTTGGTCAGCTCTCTTAGTTTGTTGAAATCATAAGTTGTCTCATCAACAACAAAGCGGGGTAAGGCTAGTGATGCAGATGTTGTTGTGCCAACTTCTGTTGCGGAAGAGAACTGAACAACTTCAGTGCACAAAATAGATGATTTGATTGTGCCTAAGTTCTGTTGGTTTGACTTGCGGTTGCACGCATCCTTATAGAGCATATAAGGTGTGCCTGTCTCTATCTGTGAAGAGATTATGCTCTTCCACACCTTCCTGGCCTTGATTTGCCGACGGAACCGTTTTTGAGACTCATATCTAGAAACATCAATTTTATCAATTTGTGATTTTAACAAATGATGATATAGCCTAGTTTGTTGAATTTTTCTAGAAAAAGCTGTTAACTATTGTAAGTAAATCAAAGCTACGTTATTACAAAGAAAAAAAAGGAAAAAGAGCTTTTCAACTTTTAAGTTGCTATTGGCTGCCCTTACCCTCAGTGCTAATTAGGTCCAAGACAAAACTTACCTTTCATGCCTAAGTTCAACTAACTATGTTAGGGCAATTTTAAAAGTTAAACCTAAAATGCTGAAAATTAATTATTATGCTTACTTGACATAAAGCTGATCAAACACATCTCCCCAACAATCATCCAGACCAGGACAATCATGAGGACACATCAATGACCACATTTGATCAGTCTCTACTCTTTTCATAAAAAGATCGGGAATCCACAATCCATAAAATAAATCTCTAGCTCGGTCTTCTTCTGACCCAATATTCTTTTTGAGCTCAAGAAAATCCATAATATCTGCATGCCATGGCTCCAAGTAGATAGCAAAACCCGCAGGTCGCTAAATAAACCAAACCAGTCATAAAGAGTTTCAAAAGACTTGATTACTGAAATCACCTTTCCTCCACCTTGAGGCACAAATCTTGCCATATTGTTGAAAATTCGAAGCATTGGAACTAAGCCATTGGAAGTTTCGCCGTTCGTCTTAAGACATTTTTTATCTGTTTACCTTTTCATATGTCTCACAAAAAAATTTCTCAACTGTTAACTTTTTCTGGATGACTACACCCTAGCTTCAAATATAGAGCTTAGTCGGTTTGATTTGTGAGATTTCAACAATTTTTCTGAATGGACTAAAGTATTTTAGAAGAAAAACTTTTTTTTTCAGGCAGTAAGTCTGGCATGCAAACAATCTGAAAACAGAATATCCAAGGCTTTCGGAGTTTCTTTTTGAAAATTTCTAGTCCATTCAGAATATCCTTAAGATTTTGCAAACAAAATCGACAAAGCCCTACATTTTGAGCTATGGATTTATCTAGAAAGCTGACAGTTCGACATATTTTCTCCTAGTACCTCATCCAGGTAAGAGCCGAAAGCGCGAACTGAATGAACATTGATTGCCACAGAACCAACTGAGTGAGAAATTTTGGCTGCTCGTTCTAGAGTCCTACACACTCCTTCAACAGTGTCATCAACCATTGGCATCATAAAGCAAGTGCAAAGCTGAGCTTGTTTAGCGCCTGCATTAAATAAGGTGGTTGAAGCCATTGTGAAGTATAACTGCGACATCAAATTGTAAGTCTAAAAAGAGAATTTTGTAAACAAGTTTACACACGTTTATTTACATATTTTTTAGCCCATAGGTGTGCAGGGCTTTCAAGGACCTTTTTACACAAGTGATCTTACACAACTACAGTCAACCCTCGACAATCCGACCCCGTCGATAATCTTAGGATTAGGCTTAAGCCTAGCCGTAAAAATTCACTTTAATGGCCACAATATAATAAGTAAATTAAGGTAAAAAGTACCTTCACGCTTCGACTTCCTCGATAATCCGACCTCCACTGCTCGTTTCCATGGTCAGATTACCGAGGGTTGAATGTATCATTTTTCCATAAAAGAATTTTATATTTGAGCATGCCGGTCAGCATTAGTACTTCTCAATTTCTATAACTAACCTCAATAGCTAGATCAATGTCTTCTCTATGGATGCTAATTGAGACGCGCATAAGCATGTGCTGAAACAAATAATCAAACTTTTTTACCATATGCTATAGAATACACGGATGACAACCCACCTGTGGGCGTTCCACCACATTTCCATTTACTCTAAGCAAATAGGAGCACTCCAATGTTTTAAATCCAAAATAAGTGTATTTGTAATCCCTAGTATAATCAATGGCCAAATTGAGCTTCTTAAAAATGCTAAATCAGTCGATACTTTGTATATTAAAGTCCCCACCCGTTTATTGGCCATCACAATTTTGTACGTATCTTCACTAATGAGCGGTATATGTTTTCCAGTTGCCAAGTGAACGTTGTCATATAGGTCAGATATCACTTCTGAGAATTCCTATAAAATTTTATAGATAATTGCAAACTCTTTGTTATCATTGAAATAAAAAAAAGTTATTGAGATCTTTCTCACAAAAAAGTAGACGCTAATTAAGTAATTAACCTCTTTGGTGCTATCATGCAGCAAAGAAACAGCAATACGAGCGGCCAAAGTGTCGTATTCAGGGTGGCGAGTTATAAGTGATGCAGCTGCTTCTGCGGCTAAATTTAGTAGCTCCTTGTAAGTAGCATGCCGAGTGCTTCCCTCCATAACTTTGTAAATGAGAAGTTCCTATATTTCAAATAAAAATAATTTTTGTTGGTTACTCAAAAAAAGAAAGTTTATGCGAGAATAAAGACTCACAACATCAGCAAAGTTTAAGCCATCACACAATTTTTCAATACTTGTGCAAACGTCTAACAAACATGAGCCAGCCTCAGGTTTCGCTAAAAAAAGGTGTTAGTACATTTTTATAGTTTATAATTAGTATATGTTTTAGTTCATCTTAATGACTTAGGCTTGGGTATCTTTAGGTACGTCGTCATCCCTTGATATAGTCGCTCACAATGTAGTCTATTTTTTTTCTACCTTTCAATGTAGTCTACCTTTTTCCCCAGAATTTTGCTCGTATTCATCTCATATGTAAGCCTATGCGCGCATCTCTAACTCTCAAGTCTTCTT
>BBSZ01001679.1:0-11184 GCA_000981365.1 Subanguina moxae | reverse complement strand
TTCGCTTCATCTTAAAGAAAAAATTTTTAAGGCCAAATGTGATACGAATAGAATACTACAAAGCTGGTGCAAAACTGACTGTAACAGAAGTGTATTTACGGGTAAAAAAAGGTTGCTTGAACAAAAGCTGATATTCTGCAAAAAATGCCATGCAGCCGATTTTTTTCAAAAAAATCAGAAACAGAAATCAGAACGTCAAAAAAGTCAGAAAACCAGAAAATCAGAACCAGAAATCAGAAATCGGCTCCGTCCCTGTTACATACCGTTCAAAAGCTCTCTTTTTTGATTTAAAATAACACAGAAATCATAAATTTAATAATTGAAATTTTATCTATAATAATTAAACATAAATTTCCACCGGAACTTTTGTGCCACCCGATAATTACCTTTAAAGTCCTTATTTAGCCTGAAAACTCAGAGAAAAGGTCAAGAATTGGGAGAGAAAAGCAATGGTTGTGCCCTGAACTCTTTCAGCACCACATTTCCCTCTTTCAGCCATGAAGCTGTACGCAGGAAGAGGGAATTTGAGCTGGCTCGGATAAGAAGCAATCAGCAGAAAAGGATGCAGAGTTAGTAGTAAAAGAGACATTAATTTTAGTAAAGTGTTGAATTATTTAGTGAAAAACCTTTTGGTGGTCAACCCTACGATGGGAGCCAGCAATGGTGTGGCTAGTAACGAAAGCGCATTTATTTCTGAAGTAGGTTTCAATCCCATTCATTAAACTTCTTTCTTGATGTTTAGAGTTATTTTTGCTTTTAGTCAACTGATGACACAAAAAATGTAACAGGAGAAAAACAATCTCAGGCCTCTAGAGTGGATGCAGCATTGGACAAAAGCTACTGTAAAGGTTGTGAGGTGGGTTGGCTTAACTGAACTAAACCAAGATAACACCAACATATCATTGGTCTCTTGTGAATTTTCACTAATTTCACTGGAACGCATATACCGTACATCCTATAGCAGACAGGCACCCTAAATTAAAAGAAAATATGTTTGTAGCATTGTGTTTTTGACCTACCGTAAAACCTCTAATAATACCCCCCCCCCTAATTCAAAATCGTGTTTTTGGCATTGTGTTTTTGACCCACTTTTCCCTGGTGTCTCTCAGGCAGCTTACCACCCAAATTGTAGCTAAGACAATAAGCTACAAGTTAAGTAGTAAGTTGCCTGAGAGACACCTGGAAAAAGTGGGTCAAAAACACAATGCCAAAAACACGATTTTGAATTGGGGGGGGGGGTATTATTAGAGGTTTTACGGTATTTTTTTCTGCTGTCTTCTGGACATGTTATATGCCAAAATATAGCTTAGAATGTGGGATATATTTTGGTATATAAGATCACCAGCAAAACATAGTTCACAAATACAATGCTACAAACACATTTTTTTAGTTTTAGGGTGCCCGTCTATTAGAGGATTTACGGTAACTCACCAACCAAAACAGCCCAACGTTAAAGAAACTTAAAAACTGGCTAAGGGATTGCTTGGTTCTTTATGTGCTCACGGAGCTTCCGAAAATCTTTTGCCTAGGAGCCTTGTCTTTCTATAATTTTCGCGAACTTATAGAAAAAACCTAGAATCCAAACTTAATGCTTTATATCCGTCAAATTCCAATTTTGCCTAGGTGGACCAGGGCAAAGGCTTAAAATTTTGTTTGCTCAAACCCGCTATCTAGATATACAGCGATTGTAAAACTACATAAAATTTTAGCGCCACTACGAGTTTTTGGTGATTAGTGCTGGGATGGGTGAGGAGAGTAGATGCTTTTCGTGTTTCGAGCAGTTCCGAAGACAAGTAGGAGCTTTGCCTCTGACTGCAAGTTTTATTATAAAATATCGTCCATTAAAATTAAAATAATTTAACCAATTCCAGATCACTGAATCTCCTTCAGAAGATATTGATCATGTCAACAGTTTGCTGACAAACGGCAAATCAACCAGTTCCTGCTTGAAGCCAAAACTTTCCAGTAGTTTTATTGAAAACCACACTAATAATGATGATCAATCGGTGAATAATGGTGAAAACAGAACCCTTCTCAAGTTAAAGCTAAGGAATGGGGCGCTTGTCCAAGCAGATCATCTGGACCACTTGGATGTGGTTTCAGCCCCAAAACGCCTTAGACTAGTCAACGAAGAGAGCGAAGAAAATGCGGATATATAACCGAAGCTTCCTTTATAAATTTTTGCAAATTATTTTAATTGTTTTAAGCAAAAGATAGGACTCCTACCATAGGAGGTACACATTTATCAAAAAATATTAAATGTTGTCTAAATTTGTAGAAACTACATCTTGGTTTGATTTTCAGGTCTCTTCGAATTTTGAGCAATTCCTCTTACTATTTATTTATGCACACCCTTGCCAAAATAAGTCGTTTGTGTGTGTTCTGCAAGCAATAAATGTATGATTGTATACAGTGTTCATTTATTTGAGAAACAGACACCCCTTCTTTACCAATAATGTCTAGCCAGGAACACAAATAGAAGAAACTTGTTTGAAGGCATCCTCTGGCGGCTCGTCTTGCTCCATTTCTCCAAACCAATACTCTGTTCTTCTCAAGTGTGTTGTTTCTGCCGATGTGAAATAAGTCTGCCATCCTAAGAAAGTTCCTTAACCAAACATTCTCGATTAGAAACAAGTTGAATAGTTAAAAGAAACCTGTATGAGAGTCCACAAAAGCTTGTACCAATAAAGCATCTCCTTTTAAGTAGCCATGTTGATGCAGAAATTTGTCACCTTTAGGATGAGAATCATACACATATCTAAAAGGCAACAGAACGTTATTGAGATTGTGAGATAAACAATGTTTACACAGGTTTTCCATCACGTAGTCTAACAGCTTCGGAATGCCTGTCCTCCATTTCAAATAGACCCTGTTGATAACATTTTGATGAAAGTACTGCTTTAAAAATTACTAACCAGCTTTTGAATGTAGTCCAAATAACCACCGTCAATGTCTTCCAAGCATTCCTAAATTGCTTTCTTGCAAGTAGATTTACTGCTAGCATGAAAAAAGATAACATTTTTTTTCACTTCATGACATGACACTTCACTTCACGACATTAAACAGTGTTTAACAATTTTGGTGCCACTATTGTACAATTCAATCTTGGCGTTAATGTTGACAATCCAAATTTTTACCTTTGGCTGCTGATTCTGGTCCAGCTTAACCCAAAAAGTGAAATCGTTAAACACATAGGCAATAGTTGCATTGTCAACTCTGTGAACAATTTCCTTTTTCTCGTGATCCTGATACCAGTAAGTATCAAAATGGATTGTTAGCTCCTAAATTCTATTAAAAATTTAAAAAAGTCAAAGCTTTAAAAATTAATTAGATCACCTCCATTTTATCACTTGGCTTCACATTTAGAGTGAAAACTCCTTTATTGCTATACTGACTAAACATGGCAGAGTAGTAGGAAGAGGTGTTCCAAGCATGCTGTTTGTGTTTAGGGTCTACTTCACCTAAACACAGGCATCTTGGCTACAACTTTAAAATATGTTCAAAAACCCGAGTTGATGGCATAATAAAAAGCGCCAACAAGGCCACTCATAAAAATAACCACCACAATAGTCTGCAATAAAATATAATTTAGTATGAAAAATATGAACAAAATCAGCATTTTTGCCTGTATAATTATAATGCCGGAGCCTGTTGTCCCCTCTTCCTCGTCCAGACTGGTCACTGAGCCCTCATGAGAAGATTCTTTGTTGGAGTTATCTACCATTTAGAGTTAACAAAGGTAAAAATAAAATTAGAAGGAGCTAATTAATTAATATTTATTTATTTTTAGTTGTTCTTTTACTATCTCATTAATCGATATTCTTGTTGCTTTTTTACACATGCTTAATTCAATTGACAGACACAAATTGCTCAAAATGAAAAGTCAGCTAATCAAAAAATGAGGTAGTGATAAGAAATAATTGGTTCGAAACACAATTGTCTTGCGAGGAAAGTTTCTGAACAAGAAGAATTTGAAAATTGAATTTTTTTGGGAACGCAGATGCTATTCAGTGCCGTGCATTTCAAAATTTTGGCTCCGGATCTAGCTCTTTGCTCGGAGCGGTGCGCAGCACTCATGCATGCTATGCTTTAAAAAAAGATATGTCTGCGGAAGATCTATTTGCAACTTTTGATCTCTTGCAAACTCAAAAGATGGCCTATTTCTGAATGGACAATATTTTTTTGCCCTGGACTTTGTGTTGATTTAAATTTCTAACACGCTAAAAATGATCAAAAGAGATCAAAAAAAAAATCAAATAGAGATATTTTTTACCCCAAAATCGATTACAGCAAATAAATAATTGAGTATGTCTTCATCTTCCTTTTCATGTATATCACCTTATGTATATATCACCCTATAAGAATAGGGTGTTGGTCTACATATTCCTGGAGTCGACTTCACCTTTAGAAATCATCCGCGGTTTTATCAGCTGTCTTTTTCATAGATGTTTTTTATGACTCATATAGGCATATGACCTACCAATGGAAAAATCTCTTTTTCCTCTTTCCGTCGAGTGGTTAACTGTATGTTTGTGATAAAAGAAAGTGGTGTGCACACTACAAAATCATATTTAGGGCCCGAACAAAGGAAATTAAAATTTTTATCCGTATTAAAAAAATGCAAAAGGTGACATTGCATGCAATTATGACATGAGAAGTTAGAAACTCTAAGCCCTGCTTCTAATCACTCCTCCATTGCTAGTGGGTATCTTGGATGTTTTAGGTGCATTGCTATTTGGCGAAGTTATATTGATGATGGCTAAAGGTGATGCCTGGTCAAGTGTAGAGTGGTCTTCTTGTTGAATGCTGTCCCTAGTTTGTGCCTGCTGCTGGCTGCAATTGCTCCCTCCAGTATGCAGCTGCATCATTCGGCGTTGTTGACGCCAGTAAATGGGCATTAAGATGTGCTTCAAAATGCTCCACGGGAAAATATGATTCAACAACATCTAAATTCTTTCGTCATTATTTGTGAAAACCTCACATTCTTTTTTATTTTGCAAAACAAGTGTATTAATTCTCATCTTTCTAAAGCAATCGGACCACAAAAATTGAGTGGAATTATTAAGAAACAGAAAAGTTTTGCAAGATACTGCTCCGAGGGTTGAACGCAAACATTTCTACATATTCCTGTATCCATCAAATCTCTTAGAGCGACAACCTTGTGCCTTTAGTTGTTGACACGTTGAACGGGTCGAGTCAAACGTCAAACAGTCAAAAAATGTCGACTTTTTGAGGTAAAAAGTTGAAATGAATCCAATGTATTTCTTGCTCCCTCTGTTATTTTTTTGCACAATTGTTCAAAATGTAACAAAAAAAAAAAATTATTTCTACCAATAAGAATACAGTCGAACCTCGTTAAACTGGCACCCCTAATTCAAAAAAATGTGTTTGTGGCATTGTGTTTTTGACCTATGTTTTGCTGGTGTCTTCTGGGCATGTTATATACCAAAACGTAGCCTAGAATCTAAGCTAAATTTTGGTATATAACATGCCCAGAAGACACCAGCAAAACATAGGTCAAAAACACAATGCCACAAACACATTTTTTTGAATTAGGGGTGCCAGTTTAACGAGGTTCGACTGTATGATAAGATACTAACTGCCTTAAAACCCCTTTCTATCCCCTACATCCAAAAACCTACCTTATATTTTTGGCCGCAAAGCCTGCTCAACAGGCAACTGGATGCAGGGGTTAAAAACATTTTTATATCTTAAAAACCGTTTTAAATGCCTCTTCTATTAATCTTTTTGTGTCATCTGTGGATAGACTAAAAAGCTGTTGTAAATGAAAGCTATTGACACTCACTTCCTCTCGATTTTCAATCATCCCTTTGCAAAACATAATTCTAAACTAAACAAGCACGGAGCAACATTATAAAGAAACAAAACATGCTGAAAATCAAAAGGTGTGTAAAAAAACAACAGAAGGGACCAAAGGAAAAAAATGGATCCAATCAAATTCACGACAACAAGGCCCGTTATATGTCTAATTTATTAGGCATTGTGTCCTTCATTTAACATTTTTTGTTTGAACCATAAAGTTAACTGGGGGAGCATGAGGTGGCCATTTCGAAGTAAATTTCTGGATGTACTAATGTTCAAAAGGGCCAGTCCTAGGGTGTCCTTAAATCGAGCGTCGACTGTATATGTAATGCTTTAGTTTGGCTTGTCTATATATTTTTGTTTCCTAAATTAGCACCTGTATTTCGTGGTTAAAGCAGCCACTAGTTGTGTGCACAAGGCCAAGCACAGAAACTGCTTGACGGGCAAAGTTCTCTGTGCTTACAACAAACAGAGAACTGCTCTAAAATGCTATTCCAAATATAATATATGGAATAAGCTTTGACAACCTCATAGCAAGTCATTTTAGTAGCCACTAGAGCAGGGGTCAGGCATTGAACACTGACTGTGGAGTACTCCCGATCAATACATTCACTCAAAAAGCTCATCAACGACTGAAATGGTTGTGTCTGTTATCTTTAAAAGTAAATAAACCAATTGTTTAAAGTGAAAAGCCTTTAAATTTATTCACACTGACCTTTTCACCCAATCAAATTAAAATTGCAAAGATTTTTTTGCTTAAGGCTTTTGTCTTTTACCTTAGCAGCACTATAAGCAGCCAGCAAAGGGATAGGGTGAACCCCTTGAGTGGAGGACATCACCACAATTTGGCCTCCTCCATGTTCTTCCATGGGTTGGAGAATGCAGGAGAGAAATTCGGCAGCGCCTAGAGCATTGACCCTGAGCAGTTGGTGGTCGGCTGTAGTAGTTATTATGTATATATTATATCAGTTTGTAGATATTAGGGTTGTCGCAACTGGTGCCATGAGTGGAAACTCGTTAAATAGTGTAGGTTTGTGTTATGAAGTAAAAACTTCTTATTTCTTTTCGGTACTTATGTAGCTGACATTCCAACCATCAAAGAGTTGAAAGATAGCTTCATTATTATGGACTTTATTTATTCGCAAACATACAAGTGGAGCAAAATATCTCTTCCATATTTTTGTCTATTTGGGTATGAAAGAAGTCAAACATTTTGATGTTGAAAAGCTGCACGAAAGAGTTTAGAATTGTTCCGTGTACGATTTCTTCAAGGCTATTAAAAAGTGGTCATTTTTGTAGACTGCTGGAGGGGGTATCGAGGAATCGATGCGTTGCCAGAAATATATCGCCATTTGACTGTGAACCACTCCATTAACTCTATCAATTTAGAGACGGGCACTCATACAAACACCATTAAAAGCAATTGGCAGAAATTCAAAAGGCATTATAGACAAAAATATGATACAGTCGAACCTCGTTAAACTGGCACCCCTAATTCAAAAAAATGTGTTTGTGGCATTGTGTTTTTGACCTATGTTTTGCTGGTGTCTTCTGGGCATGTTATATACCAAAACGTAGCCTAGAATCTAAGCTAAATTTTTGTACATAACATGCCCAGAAGACACCAGCAAAACATAGGTCAAAAACACAATGCCACAAACACATTTTTTTGAATTAGGGGTGCCAGTTTAACCAGGTTCGACTGTACACATAGAACTATGGACCTATATTATGCGTCTAATTTTTGTGTGGTGTAAAAAGCTTGCCGGAACTCACATTTTGTTCCACTTGTGGTCAAAAGTAATTGAATTTTATGTTTATAAATAAATAAAGACCATGATAAAACTAAGATAGAAAGTTTTACACAACTTTTTGGCTAGGAAAGTTTAGGATCAATGTTGTCCAGGTTACACAACCATGATTTAAAAAAATTGATAGAAAACGCAAAACTTCTACACAAATCACCAATTTTTGACTATCGAACGGTGGCACTTTTACTGATCTACTAAGCTTTGAAAAAAGAAAAAAAGGTTAACCTTTTGGATTGTCGCCATACCTCTCTAACAGTTCTCTGCCCACCCCCACACTGTTGACTGCTAGACCTATGTCCAGACCACGCAACTCTTCTCTCAACTGGTCAAAGTCTCCGGAGTAGAAGTCAAAGAGCAGGGTACGAATGCTACAGTCTTCGTATAAATTAACTAAAAACAAATTGTAGAAACCTGAACTGTAAATGTTAACACATTTTTCTAACACATCATTTTGGATGTAAATTCCAAAAGTAATTTAGAAACTTTTGGGCACCTGACATAACATGCGCTATCTAGCGTATATTTTTTCCAACATTTATTCATACCGTATTCTCTCTGGCTGTACCAAA
This sequence comes from Subanguina moxae, assembly GCA_000981365.1. NCBI lineage: Eukaryota > Metazoa > Nematoda > Chromadorea > Rhabditida > Anguinidae > Subanguina > Subanguina moxae. Next base: position 2,981 of record BBSZ01001679.1, on the reverse strand, counting down.
TTTCGTCTTTTTGATTTTGGGAAAAAATATTCGACCGTCAAACTCGCACAAAAGCATTTTGATTCTTTATCGATTGGGACTTTTACCAAAAAGTAAAGGAATTTTTACTTTTTTACTAGCACTTTTACTGTTCCTATTCTTGACTTTTTGTGCTGTTAATACATAGTTCTGGTTCAACACCCCAATCGTCCAAAGAAATTATACAAGACCTCATGGAGGTAGTGCATTTAATCAAATCACGAGCACACAGTGACAAGAAACATTCAATCAAATATTTTCTTTCATTAAGTTGGCTCATGTCAGTGCAAATTAGCATGTTTCTTAATTGGAATTGCTCAAACAATCAACAGCACGAGTTATGAATTTTCTGCGAGTTAAAAAATAGACTTAAAAAAGTCGAAATGCTTTTGCGCTAAATTCAAAACACTTTTTGTACCAATCAACAAAAAATCAAATGCTTTTGTGCGAATTGTGCAAATTTACTATTGTTCAAGTAGATAAAAACCCAAGTTGGCTCTAATTCAAATTTGAAAAAGCCAGGTCTGTTACAGCCATTCTCTCTTTTAGAGCCGTACCTCCCCACCCTAATTCAAAATCGTGTTTTTGGCATTGTGTGTTTGACCCCAATTTTCTAGATGACTCTCAGGCAACTTACCACTTAACTTGTAGCTAAGATAATAAGCGATAATTCAAGTGGTAAGTTGCCTAAGACTGGTGTAGAAACAGTAGGTCAAAATAACAATGCCAAAACACGATTTTGAATTAGGAAGGAAGGGTGCCGCTCTATTAGAAAGAATACGATATATCAGCGATTAAAAATAGTTTTGGTGAGATCTTAATATTCTCTTAACAATGTCCGCCTGTGGACGATGTCTTATCCAAGCTTGATTGCATTTGTTAATTTTGAAATTAATAATTTTTTTTTAATCTTGAAGACGCAAAATACACATGTAATGTGTAAGTTCATTTTTATTTATAAAAAAATCAGTAACCTAATTCAGCTTTGACATTCTCCAATTTAGTAGTACTTCTGCCTATGAGTAAAAACCTTCTAATGCCTCTTTTTGCCAATTCTAGAGTGTATGCTTTGCCAATTCCATCAGTCACTCCAGTAACCACTGTAATTGGGATTGCAATAGCTTTAAAACGACTGACTGACAACTCGTAACCTCTTGACTCCTAAAGCCACGCCTACAATGGTGGCGTTTGGCTGTCCATTGTAGACACCAAATCGTTACAGCCAGACGCCACCCTTGTAGCTTCTGTCATTTTTACAAGTTTTACACGAGTTTCAAGTAAAAAAGTTACCAATTGCTGGTCAGCCCTTTCAAATATGTAAATTTATACCAACCTGTCCATCGCATCTTGTAGCAGTTTAGATTTGGCTGGTAGAAGAGTGGCAAAATGCAGTAGAGGAATATGGACCAGCACAAAGCAAACAATGTCCTTGAAATGCGGTAGATCACATAAGAGAGGGGAATGGCCATAAGCCATTGATGATTTTTGGATATCTAAATGAAGTGTTCAAAAATATTAAAAAGTCGACTCTCCTGGATTATACCCCCAAAAAAAACGCCCTCCCCTAAATGTAACATCCGCATATTTTAGGGCACTAAAAATGGTAAAACGAGTCGTTCTGGACCGTTCCTTTGCGGTTAAGGCAGTTTTTTGTGTAACCCATTTGTGCAATTTTTTCGCTCTCTTTTCACCCTTTTACCATATTTTTGTCAGTGGACTGCAAAAAAGGCCTGAAATGTATTTGTTCCTCCATAATCTTGTTCGGATTCATCTCACAGGTAAGTCTCTGCGCGCATCTCTAACTTTCAAGCCCCCTTACGGGGGTGACGGAGGCTTGGAGTTGAGATACACACACACCCATATCTGAGAAAAAAATCACTCTAGAAGGAGCTCTGGATGCATAGCATGCATTCCAGAGCTTTTTTATACGGTAGAGCCCAGTTGACAAAGCTATGTTCAAGATCTTTTCTTTTCCTGAGTGGGCCCTCCTTGGAAAGTGGCTATTTATTTATTTTTTTTTGGGGAGGGGGTATAACCGATTGGTGGGTATAATACAGTAGTACCTAAAAGTCAAAAGTTACCAGGTCACAAATATCCATGCCAAACTATAGCAAAAAGGGCAGAAGCAAGTATTCGTGAAATGTTCTTAACCTTAATTTGTAATCCAATTATTTGTTTGGAAGTTTGAGAAGGGGTTTGCTTAGCAAAACTAATACTTTTTAACATCAAGCATAAGAACAAGCTTTTTAAGAAAAAATAGCTAATGAGTAAACAAATAAAAGATCCTAAAAAGAATTGAAGGAATGGACATGGGTTTATTATTAAAAATTGTTCAACTGTTTTGCTAATTAGTTATATTTTTAGAGTTAGATAAAAAACAGAGGTTGCATCTGAAAACGTTTTTTGAACAATGAAATATCTTAACAAAGAATTTTGTCAAATAATAATTAAACACCTTAACAATTAGAGCAGGAAAGTAGACGAAAAAAGTGGAAGATAAATTACTACCTTTTTCAGGCGAAAGTCACGAAACAAACGTAAAATGGCCTAAATTCCAAACTTTTAAAAGTATCTTTACGAGCTCTTATTACCAAAACGTTCGCCAGATTGTGCTGACCATTTTGAGCACAAGATATTTAAAAACTACAATAAAAAGGGCTGACTTTAAACCATTTTAAAATTTGTTTCGCATAATGTGTTTCGCGAAAGCATAGAGGAGGATTACAGTCGAACCTCGTTAAACTGGCACCCCTAATTTAAAAAAATGTGTTTGTGGCATTGTGTTTTTGACCTATGTTTTGCTGGTGTCTTCTGGGCATGTTATATACCAAAATTTAGCTTAGATTCTAGGCTACGTTTTGGTATATAACATGCCCAGAAGACATCAGCAAAACATAGGTCAAAAACACAATGCCACAAACACATTTTTTTGAATTAGGGGTGCCAGTTTAACGAGGTTCGAC
>BBSZ01001673.1:10737-36433 GCA_000981365.1 Subanguina moxae | reverse complement strand
GAGGAAGAAGCCAAAAGCAATAGACGGCAAAATAAAGAGAAACTTATCTAATGAAACATGCAAGTGCCATCAGCAATCCGGCAGGGAACGTCAACAGCGCTTGTTTATTCACACCTCAAACCTAAAACACACACAAGCATAAATCTAGCAGATGGTTGAAAAAATGTGAGAGCGAATAATATGAACAACGTCATACGAACTCGAAAAAGAAGCAAAATGACAATTTTGAAATTCAAATTAAATTTTTTTTGAATTCACCTGGTACCCGCCTTTTTTAAACTGAAAAAATATTCCCATCGGGCGCGAGCATGCCCCTTTAAAGGGAAGTTCAAAGGGAATTTCAGGTAGGGTCAAACGATGATTAAAAAGGTGTGTTGTTTTTGAGCTGGTTATTTAAGTAAAGTCTGGCATCTGAAGTTGTTCAAAAATAGCCAGGTGGGAATTGGAAGATAATTCAAAGGGATAGAAATCGGTAATGAATCGGCTTGTTGGTAAGGGCTGTCAACGTGCCATCATTTCGGAAATTTTTGCCACCTTTTTAAAAAGCAAACTTTTTTACTTTCATTGACTTGGCTATTGTTTTATTTGGAAAACTTTGATAAGGCTCATAAAATTGGTGCATTGCAATCGCCAGTTTGAAGAATTTATGAAAAGGGTTTAAAAGTTCGCATTAAGAAGTGCAAACCGATTTAAAAGAATGCGAAGTAATCCTGACCTTTTTCGGTACTTGTTCGTTCAGTGGGCCTGATTGTTTGTGACGACTGACGAAGGAAGCAATGTGAATGCTATCAGAGGGACAAGCCATCAGTCGTACTTGTATCATATTGGATCAACCATTGCCAAGTGCTGCAGCTTTCTCTACATATACTCCTACCGCTCAAGCGAAGCCGAGGAAAAATGCGTTGAAGTCAATGACCATTTGAGCGCTGTAGAAGAGTGGGTCAAAAAGTTGACCAAATGAGCGCAAGAAAAATGGCATGTCTGATTGACATAAGAACATCTTTTGTAAACAATGGTTAACTTTTTCGACTTCTGTCCATTTATTTTGTTGTTGAGTGTTTGGTTTCGATAACTTTTACTTGGATGAATAACCCTTCAGTATTTTGTTTACATAAAACTGGCCAGAAAAGAATAAAATCTGACATGTATAGATCTTCAGGGCAACAAAAATAAGGAAGATGATCCATTGATAAATACCTACAAAACTTCTACAAAAATTTTGTAGGGATTTTGTAGATTTTTTTTTGAACAAAAAGGCCAAGGATTTTTGTAGCTTTCTACAAATTTGTAGATTTTGCGAACTATGAAAAAAAGACCACAAGAAGTGGATGAGCATGAGAAAATAAAAGTTGCAAAGTGACAACTGCAAAATTTGTATATTTCAATTTTACTGCAAATTTGCAGTTAGTAAAATGGGCCCTTAGTCTATTTTTCTAGTTTTCGTTTTTTGCAAACACTGATCTATTCTTTAACTGCATGCAGCTGAAAACAAATAACTGGTGACTAAAAATTATGAGAATTTATTTTTCTTGTACTTCGGTAAATAAGTACACGTATGTGGAAGATCCACGCTTGAAGTTTTGCACTCCAAACTTCAATTACACGGACTTTCAACTTTGCTTTAAATTTGAATGAAAGCGCGCGAAAAATTGCCTTGAGTTTGAAATTACTATTTTATGTGCAGAAAAATTGTTAAAAACTCTAATGTTGCAGAAATTCTAATGCTCTGATGTTGACATTGGGTTGTAGGTGAAAATTTGTTAATGGTTAAAGGTTAAAAGTTAAAGGTTTTTTAAAGGTGGGGTGTAAAGTACGGAAGTACTAAAAAGTTTCACACCAAGTGGCATCCACTTCCATCAAGTAAACGTCAACATTCGATTTAGAATGCCTAAAAAAGGCATTTTTTAAAAGGATATACTCTTAATTAGTAGTCGGGTGCTTTGCGGCTGAAGATATGAAACAGACTCCTAGTAAATCTCCTAATGAGGTAAAAAGGGTCTTTTGTAACTACTGTTTTTTTAAGGTAAACCAGATGAAAAAGGGGTATATTAACCATCTGGGAGAGAAGGAAAACAGGATGAGGCTAGATAAATCACTTGAGTGTAAGTAAAATAGCCGCATTAAAGCTCAGTCACCCCACAACTATTATACCTTAAAAAATACCGGAATAGTTTTATTGGCGGGTGTGTATATAACCAAGCATCGGCGATTCATTAATAGCTTTTGAGACGAAAGGATAAAAATCGAAAAATATCTTATACAATAGTGATTTACCCCTGTCAAACCCTCTTTAAAATACCCTAATTAGTACAGGAAGAAGGGTTTGAGACCCTAAAAGTATTAAAAAATTCAAGCCAAGTGGACGTCCACTTGGTGTGGATGGTGTATGGATAAACAGTGTTTGTATAAATATACAGCGTTTATATAAATGTATGGATAAATAGAGTTGCAGACTCACCGGTGACTCACCGAAGTTCCGGTGAGTCTCGTCTTATAAAAAATTTAAAATTTCTTACTTAGGTCATTAGTGTTCGTGGATGGTGAGTGTCCATGTACACTCACTATTAAGTGTCTATGGGCTCAGTGACTCACTGGTGAGTCACCGCGGTGACTTACTGCTGTATAACCCTATTATTAATATGGCTGAATTATGTCTGACTAAATTTTTTCAGCTTGACTTATATCACAACCGAATTTTTTCATGTACCGAAGATACCTGTTAGCAAATTAACCTAATGGAAAATTTTATCGTAAATTTTTGCTTATTCTCAAAACATTACATTTGCTGATTTTTTCTTGAAAGCTACCGAAGTAGCTCACTCATAAAGAATTAAAAATCTTCCACTAATTGAGTTCAGATCACTTAAAACTAAAAGCCGCATCTCTTGAAGAAAAAATACCATTTCTTTTGATAGTCTCATTAACAGTCTTTTGTTTTTAGTGAGTGTCTTTGGTTGAAATGATCAACACTGGGTTCGTCATTATTTATTACAAAGCTGCATACATTGCAGAAAATCAGACGTCTTTAACTTTTCCAGTTCAGAAAGTTCAAGCTCAAGACTGTGGTGATATCAGGTGCGTCCAGAGGCATCGGAAAAGAAATTGCTTTGAAGCTTGCTAAAGATGGAGCCAACATTGTGATTTGTGCCAAGACAACGACGCCTCATGCGAAACTTCCTGGAACAATTTATACGGCTGCAGAGGAAGTTGAAAAGGTTGTTCTGCTTTCGTCTATTTAATCTTGTAATCATTATTGTTTAGGCTGGTGGGCAAGCCTTGCCATGTGTAGTTGATATCCGTGAAGAACAGTCTGTTACCGAGGCAATTGAAGCGGCAGTCAAAAAGTTTGGTAATACGCGTTTAGTGCTATTTAACTTACTTTTGAACTTCACTTCAGGTGGCATAGACATCCTAGTTAACAACGCTAGTGCTATTTCTCTGACTAGTACACTGGAGGTTGTTGTTTCTTGCATTACCTAAGTTTTACTGCTGACCTTCTTTATAAGACCACCCCTGGATACTAGATTGTAGGTCAATTGCGAGTCGCCAAAGTCGGGTCAAACGGATTTTCAAATTTGTATTTTTGAGACAGTTTCTGCCTCATTTGCCTCATCGCTGCCAAAGACATCAAACAGCCTCTTGGAAGTAATGAAAATCAAAAATATATATATTAAAAATCACGAATTTAAAGTTCCGTCTATCCCAATTTTGTTCAGAACGATTTTGGTGACCTGCAATTTACCGTGTACCGAGGACTGATCTCATGGTGAGTGTTGTCTTGTATTAATGATTTTTGGGCCATAAATTGCGCTATGGGCACTAGCTATATGCACTGGGGGGGCGCGTTTTATATTAATTTAGAAATAGTGTTTAAACGTCTCCTAAGTATGCTTAAAACGATAAAAAAAAAAAGTTGTTTTCCGACGTTTTGCCGACAAAAAACTGATAAAAAAAAATTACTGAAATTTAATTTTTTGCCTTAAGGTCTATAAAAAAATTCAGTCACAACAGAAACACTTTATTCACACTTAAAGTGTCTCTATACTCGCTAATTTGATGCCAAACATGATACAACACATCATTTTCATAAAATAGCTTTTTTATCGTGTTTAGCATATAAAAATTACTTAGGGGACGTTTAAACACTATTCTAAGTCAATATAATGCCCCCCCCCCCCAAGTGCATAAGTACCGCGTTATAGTCTTATATCGAGATTTAATTGAAATACTAATGTTTTAATTCAATCATAACAAAAACAAACAATTAATGACTGAGTGATCAACTAATAGAAAATCTGTTAGTCGGCTTTGTAAAATTTTACGGGTGAGATTTAACGCAGCTTGGGCTTCTTGTCTGGTGATGATAGGCAGATTGCTTAACACTTCCTCGATGTTCATGGTTTCATTGTCGCCGACTGTACTTACGTCTCCTTCTGCTGTTAAGACCTGCACGAGTATATCTTCCAAATAAAAAAATGAAAGTAACTGGTTATGCGAAGCGAAAATTTTGATCACTACTTTTAAAAATTAAGTTTCTTAGAGGTTTTTATCGAGTTTATGGTCAGCATGACAAGTTAGACTTGTATAAATTATTGGGTTTTGTCACAAAACTTTTGTGTCAAACTGGTATTAATCGAGATTGGTCTTATAGCAAAATAGTCTTACAGTGAGGGTCTATCATAGTAAAACCTTTATTTAATTGTGTCTTTATAGACTTCCATGAAGAAGTACGATCTGATGCACGGTGTAAATACTCGAGGAACTTTCTTGATGCAAGATTTTATCCTGCTAAATGTAATTTAGTTTTGAATATATAATTTTTTAGGTCTCAGAAATGCATTCCTTACCTAAAGCAGTCAAAAAATGCTCATATCCTCAATCTCAGTCCTCCCCTGCTTATGGAACCTCAATGGTTTTCTCATCACGTTGGTCGGTATTCTTATGTTACACAAATTTCTCTGAGGATCATTTGTCATAATTTAGCTTACACTATGGCTAAGTATGGCATGTCAATGTGCATGCTGGGAATGCATGAAGAACTTCGTCCTATGGGTATAGCTGTAAATGCTCTCTGGTGAGTTTCAAGTTAGGCTTTTACTGTCGGTTTGTTGAATTTTACGAAACTGACTTTTAGGCCTCGAACAGCTATTTGGACTTCAGCGATGGAAATGCTTGTGGGAGGCTAGTTTTAGTTCCTCAGACAATTCGCGACTTTTAAAGTTGCATTCTGAACAATTATTGAATTTTAGGACATGGTAAAAATAATTGCAGGAAGCCAACAATTGTTGCCGATGCTGCCTATGCCTTGTTGGTTGGGTTTTAGGTTCGTTTGTAAGCTAAGCCTCGATATCCCTCCTTTCAGAGCAAAAACAGTCGTGAGTATACTGGTAATTTCGCCATTGATGATGAGATATTAAAGCAAGAAGGGATTACCAATTTGGATCAGTATTCGTTTGAAAAAGGTTTAAAATTTTGCTTTTGATTTTTGTGAGTATTTATTCCAAATCTAGATACCAAATTGATTTCCGATTTCTTTGTTCCTGATGTGGATTATAATTCTCTTGTTCGACGCAACATGAAGAAGAACTAATGTACACAATGGATTCGATACCATAATATATGAAGCCTATTCCGCGTGTAGTTTGGTGTGTAATAAAATAAATTTCCGTGTCTTTGGTTATAGAGGAGGCTGTTGTTTTCTGTGATAAAGCATACTCGAGTGTCGTTCTGTTTATTGTTCTGTTGACTGCGCCTTGCTCTGATTTCGTGCTGTGTATTTTCAAAGCATGAATTTCAACATTGTTTAAGGCATGTACATGTTATCAGTTTGTTATTTAGATGTCAGAGTTGGAAGGTACTGCTCGGTCGTTAGGGGGGCACTTGTCATCAAAACATCAGCTGCCGCTTGGCAAAATAAAGTAATTTTTCAAATTAGGTATTTTTTGGTGCACAGACGTTTTACTTAATGGTATTGATGTCAGACATCCCGTGAACTACAAAACCTAAAGGAAGCAGGGTGTATGCTGGTTTAGGGCTAACCTTCGCTGGCCTACCTAAAACCGAAAGGTTTAGCTGTATGCTTAAAAATGTTTGTGTATAGTTTTTATTGATGTAAGAAACGAAAAATGGAAAAAAAAACTGTTCGAGAGACATTATGAGAAAAAATATTTTTGCAAAAAAAAAATAAGCTTAGAGGGCCAAGTCAAAATTTATAAAATTTGCAAATGCAATATTTTGCGAAACGTCCACACGCCATTTTTTAAAATTATTTTGAGCTTAGAAAAATTTGCAAGTTGGATCCCATGTTGAATAGCGTCAGCGCAGAGGCAGTATTGCTGGTCACCTTGGCTGCGGTGAAGTTTTTTCGTTCATGGGTTATAAGTCTTAATGATTTTTAAGGAGAAGTACGTTAAGCTTTTGGGAAGTGCTGCTTATAGTCACGCGAGGGGTGAAAACCGGAAAACTCTTCAAATGAAGGACATAGGTATGTGTTTTAAGTGATTGCTTCCAAACTAATAATGGCGTACCAGTTTTGACTATTTGATTTTTCACTTTCAGATCGTTGCATCAAGAAAGATTGGTACCATAGATTTAAAGTAGTACTTGGTATTTTAAGTCTCAAATAATAGGCTTTTTGCTATTCTCGAGGACGCTATAAAAGATTGGCCAGATACTCAAGCTAAAGTTTATGCAAGAGCGGCGTCACCTTTGCCAAAGGTAAGGAAGATAGCTTACCGTGTCTTCTCTAACAGAGCCATTCTTTCTTGATTCAAAATTGTGTTCTTGGCATTCTGCTTTTGGCCCACTTTTTCCGCGTGAATCTCAGGCAGAATGTGGCTAGAATAATAAGATAGTAGTGAGTCGCCTGGGAGTCATTTGGAAAAAGCAGGTCGGAAGCAGAATGCAAAACTTACGATTTTAAATTATAGGAGTGGGGCTTTATTATTGAAAATACAGTTAGGAATGGTTCATCTATCTCTATTATGAATATTGAAGATTAGAATTCTTATTTAAGGGTCAACCACAGCTTTCGTCGGGTGATGATGTATTTGAAGAAGCCCTTGAACAAGACATCGACCGATTTATTGATCAGCAAAGCTTTCAGAGAGATCAGGTTAACCATTAGAATTTACAGTTGAACCTATTTATAACGATCACCCAAAAATTTGGCCCCACAGCTGGGTCCGACCATTTTTTTACCTCAAATTTTGACATCTTTTGCCAATTTCGATATTGATGTCTAAAGCAAAAATTGCATCAATTCTGAATTTGCCAGCCATTTCTCAAAAAGCCAGCGTTATTGCCGTCACTATAGCCAGACTTCAATAACACGTCACACCTTTTTGAAAAAGGAGTGACGTGTTATCGAAGTCTGGCTTTCTCAAAGGCGAAATTGTCGAGTTGCGTAAAAATTACTGGCAGATTCAGAATCCTTGCGATTTTTTTTGCCATAGAAACATCAATATCAAAATTAGCAAAAAATTTCAAAGTTGAGGAAAAAATGGTCGGACCCAGTTGTGGACCGAACTTTTTAGGATGACGTGTTATCGAAGTTCGAATGTAACAGCATTTTGTTTCAAGTTTAGTTGAACATACAAAAGCACAACTACCGCGAGAAAGTGAATGACAAACTTCTAACGTACTCATCGGCGAACATGTTGAAATACGACCAAGATGACATCCAGTTGCTGCTAGGTGGTGAGCCTAACATCGGCGATATGCTGGTAATGAGAAAAGGGTTAAATTGAAATCGCCCTTCAAATTACTCATTTATCCCCTCGAATTGCTTAAACTTGATTATCTCGGCTGTTTTACAACAAGTTTTTAATTTTTTTCCCGTGTGCAGCCCTGGATCTGTTCTTTCTAATGCAGCGTCAGTTGACTCAACGTTGCTGAAAAAGCAAGAAAAAAATATCTGAATGGAGCAAAAGATCATCCCGTAAAAGATCTTTTTCACTAACTTCTTCCAGCAAAGTTGAGTCAACTGATGCTGCATTAGAAAGAATAGATCCAGGACTACACACTGCAAAAAAATTAGAAAAACTTGCTGTAAAACAGCCGAGATAATCAAAGTTTAAGCGACTTGAGGAGATAAAAGATTAATTTGAGGAGTGAAACTACATACAGCCATGAGAAAATTTATTGTCGTGAGATTTCTATTTATTTAAAACTATAATTTAGGTTGACATGCCTGAGGAGGTGAAAGATCTAGTGCATGAAGCAGAGGTAATTTTTCATTTTAAAATTTCATAAATTCCTATTGTAAATTCCTAATATCATTCCTATTGTCACATTCATAAATTCCTATTGTATTGTTTTGTGTATCTGTAAAAAACCAAGAAAATTTTATATGCAAAAATTCGACGGCTATTTAGGATAGGTCACTGGGTTCAGACGATGCAGACGTTTTCGAAGATGATGTTCAGGAAAATTGTCCAACAAAAGGCATTCCTGATATTGAAGATTTTTGAACTTAGTTGACTTTCCATTCGTTTTTATGTGTATGCTCTCCTTCAAGATAAAACTTCTCTCCGTGTTTGTCTTTTAGTTCCATAATAAAGGAAGAATTAGAGATGTCGCAGTGGCGTACGAAATGCACGTAAATTCGGTTTCATTGTAACAGACTAAGTTTGTAAGGTTTGCGTCTGCTTCAGGTCAACAGGTCACAAATAACAAATGTCAAAAGTCAGTAAAATAAGTAGTTTTTTTAAAACATTTTTCGTTTGTTTTTTAAGCCACGTACAGTAAATTCGCCCAGGAAAAATTTTCGACTCTATTGGATTAGTGTGTGAGTCTTTGGAATATGTGCATCCCTCAATTAGTTTTTTTTGTCTACTTTCACTCCTTATCTTGCTGCTTCACTTTCGTATTTTTCCCCCGCAACGAAAAATGTGTTTCCGGCTGTATTATTTTTTTCCTTCGCTACAAGGCTTTTCAAAAATTAAAAGAACACAAAAGTGTGAATTTTATATGGAGGGAGGGAGAACAGCTCTGTTTGAATGCGAAATTTAAAAAGTTATCGATGATTTTAATCGCTAAAGTAAAAAGTTGTTGAGTCCTTCTCTTAATCAAACAACCAAATGAGTGTATAGTTTTAGATAAAAGTGACTGCTATAAACACATCAACATTTGCATTTTTCTGAATTGTCCACATATTGCAGGATGTGTTTTTCCCAATTGCTTTCATCTTTATTTGCAATTAACCTCAAAAGAGGAAAGAGAAAGTATGAATTGAGGGCAATGTTGTCTCTAAGGAGGTTCCTTCAATTGAGCAGAATTGGATTTAACCTCGAAAAAGAGAGAAACTCCTCGACTTTACAGTAGCGCGGATCCATCCGGAAAAGGTGTCTTTGTATATAAAACTTCCTATTTCAAGGGTAGAGAGCAAAATCATTTTCTTCAAGAAGTGCCATAGTAGCAGAAGCAGATTCTCTTTCCGTAATTTCTCTCTTTTCTTTCCGTTCTTTCTACTCTTTACCGTAGATCTCTTTCCCTTCTCTACCGGTGATTGTTAGACATCCATTCCAGCGGTATGACGCTGATACGTGAGGAAAAGGTATCGGTTAGGTTTTTTAAATTTAATCACTTTTTCGAAAGCGATCACAAGATTCATTTTGAATCGACTAACCCTTTTTTGCTCTGATTTTCTGCTTTTGGTTAAACGTCGACACTGAATAATCTCGTAAATTGGGGAGAATCGGGTCAACAAGCTCTGAAGAGAACTAAATCAGCCAGCCGAGCATCACCATCTAACTAATAACTAAGTGGCGCACAAATTAATGATCGATCCCATCTTCCCTTGTGAAGAAGATGCCTTAGTGGCGAAGGTGGGAGCAGAGCTGTCTAAAGGATGTGAGCCGTCATTCAGACTGGTGATTTGTCTCTTACTACTACTACTACCATCACCCACTATAAATCATGTTGTTGCAATACTTCCTCTTGTTCTGTTTTCTACCGAATTGACGTTGAGTGTACATATTTGCAAGCTTTGCAGACTTCAATAAAAACAAAAAGCCGGCAAATGTTTGTTCGTTTAGCCTACTCTTTTTCCGGTGGCTGTAGCCATTTGTTGCAACGCTATCCTCTTTCATCTTGTTCGCCTCTTTTTATTCAGCAGTTTTTACTTGCGTGAGGTTAGCACTGCTCCTTTTTTTTTTGTCTTATATCGGAATTTGGTTGATTGATCCTGACGGCTTTTAATAACGTCCGAAAACAGAAAATTTTGATTTTTGAACAGCGTACCGCATACAATGTTCAAATCTCTTATTCATGCTCATACTCAAATTCAACTTGATTTTACTAAACTTAACCTCCTTTTTTTTTGAAAAAATCTGTTTGAATAACCAAACATTTTTTGGCAGGTCATAGCTATGTAGACAAGTTTTTCATTGCAATTTTGATGACGCGTTCGTATAACTGAGGCCTTTTTTAACCACCGGGCTTGATAAAAAAGAAAATATTGCAATTCGTTTTAGACAATATGTTTACTAAAAAGTTACAAAAATAAATGGAAATGAGATAAAGTTATTGCACAGCTTTCTGTCGCCGGGGTCGCGGATTCAGCTCCTACTGGAGGCCTTCCATTTTACAATTTTTTTAGTTTCTTTTCCTTGTTTTCTTTTAATATTATTTTCTTTGGATGGAAATAAATTGAAGAAATGTATGCGGAGGAAAATAAGAAATTTCCTTTTTTATTTCTTCAACAAGGGTGTTGCTGCTGCCCCCCCCCTTATAGTGGAAAAGTGGAAGAGGAGGAGAAGAGGTTTTTTGAGCGGAGTCCGTCTAATCTCTTTTATTGTGGACAACAAAAGATCTTGTCCATCTATCGTCCAGCCAGCAGTAGCAGTAGTGATCCCCTTCTTTATTCGCACTGATCAATGGACATTGTGTGTATGCTCCTTCCCCTTATTCCATCGCCAGAGAAACACTTCTTCGACACAAAGAGTCGATCGATTGGCTATTGTTGGACAATTTAAGGAGCATGGCTGATCGCTCCTTCAAGACGTGAAAAAGCTGGTTTTAACTAAATGCCTATATTTACCTCATGAGTAGACCATTATCCTATAAGTCTCTGCTAGTTTAGTCGTTGACAACAGCAGTTAGAGCACTAGATGTCATTGCGCGTGCACGAGGGGTACACTTTTGGCTAAAGCGCATTATCCGGTAATTGGCCAAAAATTTTTAAAATTGTGTTCTTATGATATTTGGACTATTGTAGAGGCGTTAAAACATGTTTTACGGTGTTGCCCACCATTTTTGACCGTATGTTGAAAATTGTTTAATTGTTTTCACGTAGAAGTGGTCCTTTTAATTAATTCATTTACTATTATTTCGAATTTTGTTATGCTATATGTGGCTGGATATATCTCTAATACTTTCAAACTATACAAGATCTGGGATGATCATGACGAAGTTGTGGCACAAGTTTGGGGCGAGGCTAAAGTGCATTAGTAAAATATGTTTTAAGATACAGATCAGTACTATCCATTTGCATACTTTTTTGAGTTATGATCTTACTTCCTGATGTTGTTGATTCACTTTCACTATGCAGAAGTATACAGATCCGATTTGATGATGTGCTTGAATCTGGTAATGTCGGAGAAGATCCAATGATATTGCTTCGTCCTTTTTGGACCTATACGTTGCATTTCTTGTTATGAATGGTGAAAATTGAGAAAAAGGGAATAAAAACCATTAAATCTGTCCCACTTTCATTAAAGATTGTCTCATTTAACAAAGATGTAACTGCTGTTCGAACTGGCTACATTGAATTTGATCCATTTGTGTATGGTTTTTTATTAAAAGAAGAAAATCATTATTGATTCGATAAATAATTTTCTAGATAAGGAGCTTAAAGCTCTTAAAAATTTCAAATTTTCATTCTGCCTTTCATTCTGCTTCTGATTATTGGAAACACTGGTGTGTATTTGTCAGAAAAGTTGCTAAGCAGCAGTAGGAGTAGAAGGAGAAATGCTTTTATTTTATTTCTTCTTTTAATGTCTTCTATTACAAGTTTTATTCGCAAAAAGACATTCATAACTTTTAGTAGTAAAGCCTTTGTTTTTGCTCACATTTGCTGTTGTTTTTCCTCCATTTTCCTCCAAGCTTTTATTTTTTTGTTTCAAAGGATAGTGCTTGAACAGACTTGATGTTGAGCGCACAGTTTTGATTGCTGATTGGTCATGATTAATTGGTATGAATGAGCATGCCTAGGATGCGATTGAAACTCATGACCTTTTCATATACCGTATTTTCTCTGTTCACCGCTTCCGTGATTCAAAATCATGTCATTAGCTTTATGTTTTTGACCCCTTTTTTACAGACGATTGTTGGACAAGTTGCCACCCAGCTTAAGCTAAATAGATACCGTATTTACTCTATTAAGCGGGCACCCTCTAATAAGTGGACCCCCTAGCAAAGGGTCGAAAAATAAGCGGGCATGCCCGCTTAATAGAGTAAATACGGTAAGCTAAAAGTTTGCCTAAAACTTGCCCAACAATCGTCTGCAAAACGTGGGTCAAAAACATAACACCAAGAGCATAATTTTGAATCAAGGAGACGGTGATCAGATCTTCTAAGCTTATGGCGGACGTAAAACAGTTGACCATGTTTTTTCTGGAATTTTTTACATTTTTTGACGAAAATACAAATTTCTCGCAGAATTTTTCATTTTGGCTGCACCCAATATTTGAAATGTTCTTAGGAATCTGAAAGCAGAATTTTAAAAAGTTGCTTTTTTACTGAGGATTCAAATCCCTGAAGACATTTTGACTACCGTGTAGCCCCAAAATAAAAACATTGTTTCAAAAATGGGCACTTTTTGTTCAAAATATATCGGGAAAAGATATTGCCAGCCGTCCTTTTACCCCTTTAAGCTACTTAAGGTATAGAACAGACAAGGGGTTAGATGATGATCCAGATCTTCAACTTGTATAATAAAAAGTTCATTTTTCATTTTAAAAGTTTCATTTGATAAGTTTGTTTATAGGTCACCAACGTGACGAAACCCGTGTAAGACATCACTGACCTTCACCTTTTTGTGTCGATTTTTCTCCTCTTTTACTAAGATTTAATCAAAAGAAAAAATGAAATATTCAGAGAAGGATTAACTCTGTTGTTTTCCTCCTTCTTTTTTAATTCAGTTTGATGACTAATCTATCTACTAATGATAGCAAAATTAATTTTTTGGCTTTATTGCCATACACCTAAGTCGAAAGACTAATGCTTAGTTGGCCCATACCACAAGTGGGTGTGTTTTCGCCAAAAAAATCCAATACCCATAGTTAAATATCTTTTCATTTCGAAAAAATGTTGATTTTGTAACAATATTGATTTTTGTATAAAATATGTCTTTACGGAACGATATGGTACATTGGTAGGCATGTGGAGTTATTGGAACATGTGGAGCTTTATTTTTTCAACCTACTTTCAGGGTCTGTAGTTGTCAGAGCATGTGGGACTGTAAGAAGAAATACGATACAGCTTAGTAGAGCCACATTTTTAATGCAATCTTTTTTGAGTTTTTTCTGCTAGGATTTTGTTTTGAGAAATGCTATTGCACCACTTTATAGGTCTGTGATTGTATTTTTTTGAGCCACATATTATTTCCCCTTTTTAATTCCCATTTTCCCACTAAAAAAAATTCCGTAAAGCTAGAAAGCTTTACGGAAATTCTCTTTGAGGTTTTCTCATTGATTTTCAACCGATCCAGGATGTTCCTTTCAAACATCTACAATAAAAATATTGACCTAATTTTGTATTAAAAATATATTCATTTGTGGAAACGAAGAGTATGAAGAAAACTCTTTTCTATAATTGATTTTGTATAATCCCCATTAGTTTAATGGTAAAGGGAGGGTGATTTTTTGGATGTTTACTGCAGTCTTGACTCATCCCAGATTATTGTTATTAGCTAGCAGAGGGTCTCAAATGAATTTCCACTTGCTTAATTGGACGAAAAAGGGAAGAGAAACAATTATTTGCCTTGCATCCCTAACACAGGCATTCAACCTAACAAGCACTTTATTTGGAGAGAAATATTGCAATAACTGGTTAGTAGTAAATGAAGATGTCCTATCTAAGCGCACCTCTATTTCTTTTATGTTCGCATTCGTTACCTACTGGATGCCGCCAATCAGTGGATGTCTCCATCAGTCGACATAAGGATCTTGAACACAGGAATAAGGGATGAAAATCAATTCCGCCGTTGTTTCCATAGCTCATTGGTTAGAGCATTGGTAACCGCTGTAAAGACGGCCAACATTTTTTTTCTCTGGCAACCTATTGTTCTCAAATACTTTTACATTTATTTTAACCATATTTTTTTTAAAAAGTTTCTAACTGTTTTTTCTTAGAAATTGGAATATTGGCGAGCTGTGTCAGCCCTTCATACAGAATTAAAAGTAGTGATGTGCACGGGACGGGATTCCGTCGGGATCCCGATCCCGCCCGAGCCATTTTCAGACAAAAATCCCGTCCCGAAATCCCGCCCGATCGATTACCAAAATCCCGATCCCGAAACGCTATTTTTTAACAATGTTTTGATTAAATTCTTCAAAATTTTTACATGTTTACGAAATTTTTTATTGCTTTTAGCCCCTCGCTTATATGTTTTTCTATCATATATGACAGTTGAATTTCTTCTTTGTATCGACTAAACAAGTAGTTTTTAGATGAGTGTAATTTGATGCATTGGGCTTTTGGAGAAGTTGTCAGCTACCGAAGCGAAATGTTCAAAGTGCCAGAAATGTATCAAAATGTCGGGTGGCAGCACAAAGGGCCTGTTTGTTCATGCAAAAACCCAAAACTAGCCAAAACTTCCATCTGAAAACAATCCCGAAAATTTGTTCGGGATCCCGATTTTTTTTTGCCAAAATCCCGATCCCGAAATTTTTTTGGCTAAAAATCCCGTCCCGAAATCCCGCCCGAAGGCAAATGCACATCACTAATTAAAGGTATATGAATTTTTTTTTCTTTAAGACTTTTAGCAAAGATAGTTTAAAGATCTTTTGACTCTACTGCATTTCAAAAAGTGTGGCGATGTGGCCGTACACCGGTGTAAAGTAGTCATAGTTCGATTCCTATTCTCTGGTGTTTTCCTTTTTCGTTACCAATTTATTTTTCCGTATTTTCTCAATCTTTTGTCTGTGTGCACACTCATTTTTGATGTGGCCGCCGCTCACTCCTCTGTAGCCATGAACATAAGGCCTTTTCTTGTCCTCTTGTTTTTTTTTGTCTATGTGTGGACAATGCAAATCAATCAAAAAGGGGTTGCACACCACACTTGTCTTTGTTGTTTTGCCGCTCTGATTTTAAATAACGATTACAAACAACCAAAAAAGTTTTGCCTTCTTCTCTTCTAATAAGCGATCGATTTCGTACATAATTTTAATACTAAAAAATTTTGGCTTAATTTAATTTTGGCGAGTAGACCGAATTTAGTCTGACTTTAAGGTCCCATGAAAATATGCAGTTTTTTATGGATATTTTTTTTTCAAAAATGCCTGATTTGCTTTGACTTTTTTCGCATATAATAACAGTATTTTGTATTGATCTATGCCACTTTATTGTTCAACAATGGAGAACATAATTACCAAAATTGTTAGCTTTAAATACCAGAATAAGTTTAGAGATGCGAAAACCG
Source organism: Subanguina moxae (assembly GCA_000981365.1). Taxonomy (NCBI): domain Eukaryota; kingdom Metazoa; phylum Nematoda; class Chromadorea; order Rhabditida; family Anguinidae; genus Subanguina; species Subanguina moxae. The sequence continues at coordinate 20,790 of BBSZ01001673.1, read as the reverse complement.
TATAAAATGGCCTTGTGGGGTGGCAGAGCTTTGGACTAGTAAAAGTAAAACTTCATTGAAAAGTCAGGAAGCTGAAATAGAGTTATTTTTGATGCCTTTCAAACAATTTCATGCAGTTAGAGCAGAATAAATGTTAAACTCAAAAAATTGCACAACCAGCTGGACAAAATCTAGGCGGGCATTCAAAAATAATCATTTTGCATTTAGCTTAAGGTATTCTAGTCCCTTTGACTTAATCAAGGGCACATATGCGTAAAAACTCTAGCCTATTTTTGGTTAAGACTCTCAACTGTTGAATCACCCCTCTTTTCCGTCATCTTTAGAAGAAGCTTATAGCTGTTTGTGTAGCCTTTGCTGTAGTTTATGCAAAGGATTAATGGGTTGAGGATTTGCAATCTTTTTCTTCAGAACTCCAAAAATTTTGCCTATCCCTGAGCATACCAACAATATTGGTGTTGTTATTGTAGTCTGTCCCCTTTTTGAGCAAAACATTTAAGAAGAAGAAATAGTTGAGCGTACGAAAGAAGAAAGGGCTCCAAGGTCATCACCACACGAAATTAATGCCAGTGCCGAAAGTCCGCAGCAACAGCTCCTCCTAATTATTTTAATAATAAAAGTCAGCTACTGACCTTGAAAACAATCCTCCTACTTATGCAAATTTATAAGAGTAGCAGTGAGAGTACAGGCAAATAATGGGTTGTTTCATGAGCCCTAACCACCTAACCCCCCTTCCTCTTCCTAGCTGAATTTTTTAGTGACTCCCTCTCATAGCTAATATTAAAGGCTCAGTTTATTTATTGAAAAATGTAGAGTTGGTTCTAAAGACTAAAGAAGGCGCCAAAAGGCGGCAATTTTTTTGTGAAAGCTTCTTAAAAAATTGCCTTTTAGTGATATTTTGTGTGAAAGCAACATCAAAAAGATATTCTATTCATGATATATTTCTAAAAAGAAAATTTCTAGTAAAAAAACGATAAAATGGACCATTACCGATAAAATTCAAAACGAGAATTAATTTTCGATTACAATTTTATCGGTCTTAAATCGGTTTTTCGTTTTTGATGATTCGTAACCCTTTCACTCTGCCTTTATCACCCAAACAATTACTTGAGCCATAATCAACTTTTTCACAATTTATTTCGCCTTCTACAAAGTGTTTCTGCTTTTTGAATGCTTTGAAATTGTAGCCGTATCAGCCCAATTTTTTGTGACGTAACAAAGTGACCGCGTAACAAATGTTCCTCGTAACAAATTTTCGCCTAAATTATGGTGTACAGCCGTTTTTTCCCACCATGTAGTAAAATAAAAAATGGCGCCAATTTGAACTTTTAAAAATTTTCTTTATCAAGGCTATCAAAGTAAAAATATTATTATTTTTTCTTCAAACTTTACCAATTTAATAGCGCCAACCCGACACTTTTCAGTAAGATAAGTTGAGCCTTTAATACCAGACTTGAGGTGGACTAACTAAAAAAGTGAGCTAAAGGGGGAGGGGCTGGCTACGACGTATAAAACAACCCAATGGACGGTTCATCCCACCTTAGAATAATAGTGGCAGGCTGGCACTTATATTGATTGTTTCACCTGTATAACTGAGTATATACCTTTTCACCACCACTATTAAGTGGTCCCCCATCTCTCAACGGCCTTGTCTCTCTTCCTATCCCTTCACTGTCCATCCACCTGGGCAGAGGCACAGCCAAACCACCTCCAACAACTCATTTCCTGCTGTCCCTTCCCATAATAGTATTGCTTATTATTGTTATTGATTGCCTTTCCTTTTTCTTGTCTTTTTCTTACAACTTTAAGGTTTGGGTGGACTTGGCTACTTTGTTGTGGTGGGCAGGGATGGGTTAAAGAGGGTCACCTCCTTCCCTCAATTGACCATTGCCTCCAATTTGCATACTCACACATAAATATTTATTCATTGGCTTGCTGATTGACTTGCAAGAGGTCAACTTACTATGCTTTGTCTTCTTCTTGTTACTTATAAGTTATTGCTTCAATCAAATTTATTATAAATTAATTGTTTCAATAATTCAAATGTTTTATAACCAGGCAGTAGGGTTGTCGAGTCGAGTTGAACTCGAAAAAAACTCGAAAACTCGAAAATTTTCGAGTTTCGAGTTCCGAGTCGAGCGCTCGACAACCCTACCAGACAGTAATCGATTAATATTATTTAACAAAACAAAGTCAAGATTACAGCGTTGTAATTACGTGGTGTTGTGGATAAGTGTTAGTGTACTTACCTTTGAGTGTCACAGTTTAATCGTCATCTAGGCACGCTTGCTCAGCTGCCAAATTATTTGTTGACCGTGAATAACTAAACCTAGGTGAAATAGGGTATACGTTGAGTCTCGGCTAACTTACGCTGCCCTACCCTTAGCCTGAGGCCTAGTTGTAATTTCCGGGGTCTAAAAATACCAATTACAAGGTTGTCAACCTGGGTCTACCATGGCAAAATAAGATTTTTGATCGATTTTAGCCACTAGAAATGCTTAAAAAGGGTAATTTTAGAGGGCTCTTCTTATACCAAGTATCCATTGGTCTTAGGTTAGAGTCTTAATCCACGCATGTGTCATTTTCTCCAAATTATATTTCCCAATTATTGTTTTTGTGGTTTTTATGCCTGCAAGTGTTCTCTTATCTGGGAAAGAGTCCTTTCCGGCTGACTGCTTGATGTATTCCATTCGGCGGTCCACACACCTTTCTTTATTCACTCCAACTTTATGCGAGCCACTGTCAGCCAACCCGTTATAAACAGCTTGCTTGACGTGAAGCTTTCTTTTATTATTCATTCTTCTACCCCTTTCCCTAGCTTAATTTCAAAGCCACCAAAATAAGTTAGCAAGCAAATTTAGAGTGGGTGTAGCAGCAGCAATGTTTGTATGTATTTGTATAAAAGTGTTCTTCTCTCCTTTCCTCCCTACAAATTGAATGCTCCAAGTGCGGAAGAGAATGAGGAATAAAAAGCCGGCAATCCGCTTCTGCTCCTTCAACCCCCAATTGATGAGGCAGTTTGAGTGCTTGATCCATCCATTTGTTGCTATTGCAGCAGCTAGGAACACTGTAGGCAGAATAGCTGAATCCTGTCTTTTCTCCATGAAAAAAAAAAGCTTTAGAAAAAAGTTTCCACATCTTATTTATCTTGCGCAATTCGTCACTCTGCATGACCAACAAGATGGTTGTTGATTGACTTAATTTACCTTTTTTGGCTCTATTTCTTACTCTTCTATCCCTTTTTTATAGCCAATGAGTAATTGCTTCTAATTGAAAGCAAGGTATGGGATGAGCTAATTGCCTTCTCCCCTCCTCGAGGGCTAAACAACCCCACTACTCAATGGGCAAACTGGTTGGCAGGGGGGGGGCAACCAATCTCTTCACCCACAGTTATTTACCTGTCTGCTCATCTAATTGTTTGTTTAGTGCGGCCCTTAAACCTTTTGGCCCTTTCTTGCTGTTGGTCAACACTTTTTATTGATTGGCTAATAATGCGTAATATTGCTGTGCTCTTGTAAAAAATTGTAAAAATGTGTGTGACCCGAGTAGGATTTGAACTCATGACCAATTCTATACCTACCATATTACTCTATTTTTTGAAAAAATAGAAAAATTTTTTTTCTGATAATACCCCCATTCAAAATCGTGTTTTTCAGATTAATTTTTAAATTTTCCAGATGACTCTCAGGCAAGTTACCACTTATATTGTAGCCAATACAATAAGCCACAATTTAAATGGTAATTTACCTGAGAGTTGTTGGAAATTTTGGACCAAAAACACGATTTTAAATTGGAGGAGGGAGGGGGGTGTATAATTTAGAAGAAATAGCGTATTTTCTAAATTACGAACCCCGGACTCTTCTAGACATGTTATATACCAAAACTTAGCCTAGAATCTAAGCTAAATTTTGATATACAAGATGCCCAGAAGGCACTAGCAGAGCATAGGTCAAAAACACAATGCCACAAACACATTTTTTTTTGAATTTAGAGGTGTCGGCTTATCCAGGTTTGACTGTAATCTAAATTATCTGCAAGCCTCTACTTATCCAGAGATGGTCTACTTGACCCTCCAGGTCAAAAATCAAATTTTTTATCATAATGCTTTTTTCTAAAAACGGTTGGCCAAGTAGAAAAAAAAGGTGTTTTCTACACGCTTCAGGCCCACAACATTGGGAAGATTCGGAGTAAAAGAGTCTGACCAAATTTACCTTTAATTTGTGCTTAACTTAGCTCCCATAAAAATCTCAGATAACAAGTAGGAATCACATTTATGTCCAATTCAATTTGTAAGAAATACTTTTTGTTTTTAAGTTTCTCATTTACGTGTGCAAAATTTCAAATTTAGGGACAAAAGTGAAGACTTGAACATGAAAAAATTCCAATTACAATTGCTAGCCAGGTATCAGCTATTTGTCTGTACTTTGTTGCATGTTGCTAAAGAGAGACTTTTCGCTGTCGTGCGTTTATTAATAACACCAGTTCCACTTGTGTAATAGGCAAAATCGGTTTTTGCAAAAAAGCAGTAAAAGTGGTAATAAGTTATTACCAACTGTCTGTCTTGTTCCACTTCAAGTTTTTTCGCTGCAAAATTGTCTGATTAAGATGTCTTTTCATCCATTCCCATTGTAATTAATACTCTCTTGGCCTTTTTTTTTCATTTTTTGTTTGCATGTCAGCTGGAATCTGAATGAGAAACAAACAAACAACCATCCAAAATGGTTGGAAAAAAGAATGAAAATGTTTGAAGTGGTATTGGTGTTGTTGTGCATGTAAAATTTGCGAAATTCACATTTCAACCATCTTCTCCCTTTTTGCCAACTGAATCACCACTAAAGAAAAAGAAAATTATTGTTGCTCAAATGCCAAATGCAAGCTTAACCGCCCATATTGTTACACCAACGCCCGACAAAGGCCTGCTCAATATGGTTCCAAAATCTCTGATCTACAATAAATGTAGCTTTATTCTTTTTCTTTCTCCAATTTTATCTTCTGTAGTGGACAAAAAACTTGCATCAAATAAGTACGGGGTGGTCCAACAATTTCTAACACTTTTAAACAGCTATAACTTTTTTGTAGACCTAATTTTGAAACTCTCTAGTTACTTTATGCGGTAGGTCCCTGTATTCCTAATAGCGCCAAAAAGAACTTGAATACCGAGAATTGACCTGTTATTCATCTTAATGCATACAAATTCTCTCCACTTTTTTCCATAGATGATTCGTCTTTTCAGCTGGTTTATCTTCGAAACGATTTATTATTGCTATATTGCTGCATGTAATCTCAGTAATTCTTTGCTTTGAAAGAATTAATAGTTAGGAGGGCGATGTTGGCACCAGCAGCAGCAGCAACCTGCTCCTCCCACTACGGAGTGCCCTCGGCAATGCCTTCCGGCAGCTCGTCCCCCCAATTGTCTTTGAGGAGTGTGGGTGCGGATGATGAGGACAATACTTCCCCTTCATTTATAAACCTGCAAATCTTCATCCCGGAACTTCAAATACAGGTGAATATATTTTTTGGACCGTATTAGGCATACGCCCAACTTTTTTTCTTCAACTTAAAAAAAATTAACTGAAAAAGTAATGAGGGAAGCAGATTGTCATATCCCACTTGGATAATTCAAGTAGCACCCTGTTTGAATATAGTCTTTTTTGGTTAAGGTAGAATAATTATAGTGGAAGAGGATCTTGGCCGCGGGCAGAAGTAGTGTGATGTTTAGTATTTTTAAGAGGAAGAAAACTGCAATTAACATTACTTATTTTTGATGCTTTTGGAGAGCTTGACTTTGATTAGCCACTATTTTGATGGAGGAGGCTAAAATAGCATGGAAAATTTGTTTGATTTTGAGGCGAGGTCTCTTTCTCCACCTTTTCCTTATTGAATATTCATTGAGATTGTGGTTAGTTCTCAATTTAGAGGCAATACATTTTTGCTATCCAACTTGAGGCCATAAAGTACCATGTAAAGTTCTATTGGAAAAGAGCCCCTCCAACATTTTTTGAGTGGGCACATGTTGTGTGATTGATGGATTCTGTGTTGTTTGACAAGAAATAAATTTCCTTTTTTAGAAGTGCTTAACTGTGTGTTTGGACGAATTGGTTTGGGACATCAAAAGGAAACTCTTTGAAGCTCTATCTCAGGTTTGTAAAGAAAGTTTACTCTACTGTATTATACCCCCCCCCCTAAAATGTAACTACCACAAAATACCATCCTCCCTAACCTATTTTAATGCCTTAAAAACGGTAAAGCGAGTCGTTTTGGTCCGGTCATTTGCGGTTTAGGCAGTTTTTTCTGCAACCCATTTATGCAATTTTTCACCTTTTTTTGCCCTTTTACCATGTTTTTCTGACTAGACTATGGCAAAAAGGTCTGAAATGCATTTATTTCTCCAGTATCTTGCTCGGATTCATCTCACAGGTAAGTCTGTGCACGCATGTCTAACTCTCAAGCCCCCGTTGTCTCCTTACGGGGGCTTGGAGCTGAGATATGCACACACCCATACCTGAGAGAAAAATAATTCGAGAAGAAGCTCTGGATGCATGAAAATTAATTACATGCCATAGACGTTTTATGCAGTAGAGCCCAGTTGACAAAGCTATGTTCAAGATCCTCTCCATTCCTACAGAGTGGGAACTCTTTAGAAAGTGGCCCCTTACTTGTCCCTTCCCCTCCCTATGCAGTTCTTAATCCCTTAAAAATAGCGAAAAAATGCTTCTTATATGGTCAATATGCCTAGAAAACCCAATTACTTTTTGATGAGGTATATTATTTGGGGAAAGCGCGTTTATTTTTTTTTGGGTGGGAGGGAGGTTAATATAATACAGTAGTGTCGAAAGTTTCTTATATGATTATCTTGAGAAAGAAAAATAGTTCCAGAAAAATAGTTCTTTTAAAAAATTAGCGGCGAAAAAAACTACCGTCCATTATTATCTCCATTGTTTTTTCTAGTCTTTGCCGCAGTCGTTTAACTTTGGTCTATTTCTTCCTCCATGTGATGGAAGAGCTGGAAAATTTTTGTTAGAAGACCGACCAATCAGAGATTATCCCTTCCACGACTGCGTCCCCTATGTTGAGGTATGTGCTACTCTAATTTCCAGATGGTTTCTAATTAATCCCTTTGCGAGAGCTAGTTAATCTGCTCTATTGTAAACTAACACTCACTTCTGGATAGTCACTGATTTAAGAGATTTCTGAATTTTTTTCTCATTAATGTGTTAAAAACTTGTAGCGACCATTTTAGTTGGGTAGACTACAGTCATAATACCAAATTTTTAGCTGAAATATAAGAAGCGGGTGTACAAAATGCTGAAACTAGATGAAAAAGCATTAAAACAACTCCATTCCAAGGTAAATTTGTTGTGCATCTCTCCATTCTTTGCTCTAAAATTGAATTATTTTAGAGCAACTTGAAAAAATTCATGGACTATGTACAAAATCGAAATGCCGGTAGGTGTTTCAAATGCAATGAGTTATGTCGCTACAGCTTAAAATCGGCTTTTAACCACCTTTTTGATTATTTTCTTACATAATTGTATTGTATATTGCCTAATCCCAGCAAGAGAGCATGGTGTATTTCCGACCTACTTTTTTCAGATGATTTTTAGCAACTTATCGACCAAAGTTTAGCTTATTGTCTTAGATACATTTTGGGTGGTAAATTGCTTGAGAGTCATTTGGAAAACGTGGGTCAAAAACAGAGTTGCAAAAACACAATTTTGAATTAAAAGGGTGAGGCTTTATAGTGAAAGTACGACATGCACCAGTTGCCTCTGTTCTTAAATGCAAAAAGTCGATCTTTAGGTAATAAATTCTTATAATTTTCGGGGAAAGATGGTCGACTGATATTGAAGAACGTATTTCAAGCACGTATTGGGTGTTCACGTACTACCGAAAACAAGTCTGCTTAGAAGCTGATTTTGAGATATAGACATATAAAGCATTCCGGCCATGCTTTCTCTTTTTTTTGCGACAATCCATCAATTATTTGCAATTTCAGAGAAAGTAGAGAAGATGTGTGCGCAGGGGCTTGATCCAAATTTTCATGATTCACAAGGTGACACACCGTAAGTGCAACTATTGATTTTTATAATAAAGCCCTGTTTTTATTTCAAGACTTACTCTTGCTTCTGGAATGCCCAACAATAGAGCTATATTAGTGCTGTTGGTTGGTGGAGGTGCTCACTTAGACTTTAGGAACAGTGAGGGACAGGTCGCTCGTTTGACTTATCTCTGCTTGTTTGAAAAGTATTTTAAATAAATTTCAGACTGGTATGCACAAGGCCTCGTTCCTTTCAATAGTAGACAATGTAAAAACTCTGCTGGTCAAACTTTTCATTTATAGTTTTGTTGAGGAAACTATCAAAGCTTTCTTTTAGGAGCTGGGTGCGTCGCCAAACTATCGCGATCCAATTGGACTTACACCTCTCTACTACAACATGTTGACTACTGACTCTCATCCGGAATGTGCTGAGATGCTGTTGAGTGAAGCTGCTGATATTTGTGTGCAGGACATGCATGCTAATGTAAACTTTTGCCTCCTTTTCCAAGTCATATTTTTTTTATTGTAGGAGCCCTTACATCAGGTCAGATTTTTTGAATATAGTCTGGTATAAATTGACCCTCTCAGAGAGAAGCGGGCCACCAAATTTCAATTTGTGTTTCTCGTCATCTTTTTTTTTTATATTTTATTTTTGTTTGTTGTCTTTCCATTTGTTTCAAAAGTAAGGGGGGGCCACTTTTTAGGGAGGGCTCACTCAAAAAAGAGAAGATCTTGAATATAGTTTTGTCAACTGGGCTCTACCGCATACAAAAGCTCTGGCTTCCATGCTATTTTCATATATCCAGAGCTTCTTCTCGAATGATTTTTCTCTCATGTATGGGTGTGTGAACATCTCAGCTCCAAGCCCCCGTAAGGGGCTTTACCGTTTTTAAGGAATTAAAATAGGTTAGAAGGTATATTGATGTCTTTAACCATGAAGTGGTAAAAAAAGTAAGTGCATCGTAATCGCTATCCGACGAATGTAAAAATTATTTCTATAGGTCTTTATATCATCGTCAAATATTTGTTTTTAATAATATAATATCTTTTTCGTCTTAATACATCAAGGCGCATGCGTATGAAAATTGACGTTGGTTACAGTAGCATCAAACCAGGATTTCCTCTCCTTTTTTGAGTAAGGAAGATGATCAGGAGATCGAAGCGATGCATTGTGACAATACGAACCGAAACTGGCTTTCCTGGACATTCTCTTTGAACATTAAATGAAACGACTTAAGGCTCGTCCACAATGGTGGCGTGTCGCTTTGGCTGCAGCGTGTGGCGTTTTACTTGCCCGAAAGTCCAATTTTTTGAGTAAATTCAACCAAGGATAAAAACGAATTGGTGTTTTTCAAATAAAAATAAGCCTAGAGAAGATGTTTTCGAAGGAAATTGTTTAAAGACAAGAATTAAAAAATTCGGCCAAAAGTAAGTTAATCTGTCTCGCGAATTCTGCGATTTTGTATGTAAAGACTTGGTTGAGAGTGTTGGAATATGAAAAAGTGCAATTGAAAAAGTAGTCACTTTTTGCGCCACCCTTACTTTATCAGTTACATTTAGTGTTTTAGGCTTGTAAAAATGGTTTGGTTCGTCACGTGGAACACCTGCTATTTTACGGTAGTAATATCAATTCTCAGAACGTTAATGGCAATACCCCTCTACATGTTTGTGCTGTCAACAATCGGTCAGTACAGTTTTGAGAAATTCAACATAAACGGAGCATTTTAGTGTGGAATGTGCTCGGGTTCTGCTCTATCGTGGTGCAGATATAAGAGTTCTGAACAAGCAAGCACAAACAGCAGTACATGTGGCTCATATTGTGAACAATCTGGGTGTGGCCGAAGCGATTCAAAATCACAATCCTCACAATATAGGTTATTAATTTGTTTAAATTGCGCAAACTAATTTAAAATATTTTCCATTGGCAGAGAAAGATGGTACTTCTCAACTAAAAGTCCATCCCAAGTGCTTATAGGGTCTTATCGAAATTTTGGTGCCACTGCATTATAACCCCCCCC